>JADBJO010031982.1:0-16171 GCA_016801955.1 Conus betulinus | reverse complement strand
TCTCTTTCCATGAGAAGTCTGGAGATATGTTGATGTAGCATTGGTGTTTTGCTTGTTTTGTTTCTTGCTTTTGTTGTGCTATTGTTTCCTCTGTCAGTCTGTTCTCATAAATTTCTGTCTTTCTTTCAATGGCCTGTCTTGTTGAGTTTCAATTCGCTTTGTTTTTAAAAACATTTGCTTGGGTAGTGAGTGATACTTGTACCACAGGAAAAACTCTAACACCCCTTTGGAAGTGCATGCGAAAGAGTGTCCAAATTTTTCGATTAAACAATTCCAGTTCTGACAACCATTATAGTGTGTGATTCTTTTATGGCAAAGAAGAGCACACTGAAACTTAACATTAGATACCTTTTGCTCCTGATGTACTATCACCGGTGAATATAATAACTGTAGGAATGTTTCTAGTGTTCTGTGCCCTCTAACGTAGGTCTTGGGCGATTCCAATCCACTTTGTAATTGTAGAAAAGTACATTGATTATAATTACTGACAATGAGATTATGAGGATGATGTTACAAAGTTCCCCTCTGATATAATACAGCACAGGCCCAATGTCAATCACGAGTGGAGAAATACAGACCCTCCACTGCTGCTTCCAGTCTTCGCATTGTGAGCTCAGAGCACATCAAACAATTCCGGATAAAATCCAGCCAGGAATGAACAGTCCCACAGATCAATGTCCACATCTCCCAGCCCGCAGCCGGGGGTACACTAACCATTGCAACTGCGATGGGTTTTTCATGTGTCAGTGTTTTATACTCTGTATTTCTTGGCGCCAAATTTGGCAACTAAATCAGAATCAAGAAGTGAAATTTTAAAAATTCCTACAGCATAAACTTTATTTGTCACGCATAGTTTTTTGACGGCGGAAAATTAAAGTTTTTATCGTTCGAAATTGTAATAGTTTCTGTTTGGCGTTATAACTTGCCATACAAGAGAGCATCATCTACTGAAGATGAGAGTTTACGCTCTTTTTTCACACCCCACTTCTCATGGTGTGGTGTCCTGGGAGGAGGAGGAGGCTTATTTGATCTTCAACAACCAAGATAGATTGAGATAGACAGACGGGATAAACCTACCCGGAGGACGGAAGGTGGATGATTGTATTGATGCCACACAGACACCAGTACGACCGACAAACATACAGAGGCTTTATTTTTATACCACACCAGGGACCCCAGGACGGACACAAATATCCAGGGACAGGCGGCCAAAAGCACTATTGTTTGATGAGGAGTGCCTGTGCTATTTGAAGCCGTAATGTACAAAGGGCAAAGTAAGCTGTTTTGTCATGTGAGCCATCTGGAGGGGTTAGGGTCTGCAGGTATCGACCGAAGGAAAACCAAGATAAGAACTGCCGGGAAGACCACAGACGCCCCTTCATGCCTGCCAGCAGACACAGATGTTATGGTTGTATTGCATTTTCAATGCAGTGTCCTGATAGAAAATGGTAGTAAGACCAACAACACGTCCTTCATTCTGCCAGAAGCACGTGTGATGTTGTACTGCACTTCAATGCAGCTCATTTCGTGTATCATGCAGCATTGTCTTCCACTGCTCTGTGTTACATTGGTCGATGCGTTGTGTGTTTTCGCCATTACCTTACGTTGCTTATATTGCAGTGCATCGCATTGCTGGCATTGCATTGTTTTATGTGGCAATGCACGGTGTTGTATGATGTATGCATCGATTGCATTTCATTGTGTTTGTGTTGTGTGGCCTAGATAAGTTGTGTTCTTGCAGTGTGGGGACTGTCAAGTTCCCCCATCCAATTCTCCATCCCAAAACAAAGCAGTTCCACCACAGTGGTAACTGGCCTCTCACACAGTCCAGCTCAAGAGCTGTATTTTCTGTGCTCCCAGTTCTTATGAACAGGTAGTACTTTTACAACGGGAACGAAAAAAAGAAATGCTGTCTGTCTGTCTGTCTGTCGTAGTCAAAATGTGTTCCACTCGCTCCATGACAAAACCGTCTGGGCCGATCTTTCTGAAAATGTGTATGTTCATGTTCATTATGGGTCATGGATGAATGCCCGATGTTTATTTTTAACAGACAGAGCCGTTACTCAGCGGCCAGAACGGCCCAAAACGGTTTTCTTCTTTATGGCAATATCTCAGAATGTACTTGTGGTATTTAAGATAAACTGGGAGTACGTTTTATATGCTTTGTATTTTGTTTTTATGATAGCTGGTTGGCATTCACCGACGAGGGCTCCGGCACGGCGAGCAGGAAGTTCGTGAACACTCAGCTAGCTGAAATTCCATTTAACCAGTCGGGAGAGACTTAGAAGAATACTCACTGTTCCATCCTACAACAGTTCAAATTCTCGGAGTAAAAAGTTACAGCCAAAAAAAAACAAAACAAAAAACACAAACAAAAAACGACATAATCATGTGAACTGATATTCGGAGGGGAAAAAATGGGCGACGCAAGAGATTCGTTGAACGAGTTTAGACTTTATTAACTCTATCAGGATGGAGTTTTCTTTTAATATAAAGCAAATGCTTTTTCTTTTTCTTTTCTTTTTCTTCTCTCTCCTCTCTCCTCTCCTCTCGCTCTCCTGTCTCCCTCAATCATCTGGTCTCTGTGGTGTGTGTGTTGTGTTGTGTGCGTGCTTGTGTGTTTTACTTTAGTCTGATTATAAATGGCGGTAGTACTCGCCAGGTCGTTCTTACGCGCGTACATGTTCATATCGTTTTCCACAAGAAAAGATTTCTGTGATATTTAACGCCGCAAATCATAAGAGCGTGGCGAAACATTTGGCTTCAAGTGAAATGATTCGAATGCCAAATACCGCCATTAAAACACTAAACAACAGTTCCTCTTCACCGCTGTTTTCTGTGAAGTCGTACAAAGACCGCCCCGATGGCAACCCTCTTCTGTTTTATTTCCAAGACAACTCTTTCTGAGACTGTCGCTACATAGTCACATGTCCACAGTATATGGCCGTAATATCATTAAGAAATGGACCAAGTTCAACCTTCTTCTCCTCCTATAATAGTTTGAAGTGTATACTCAACTCAGTTTGATACAACCACCAAGATATATGTCATCTGATATGGTTTGAGTGAAAAAAAAAACCAAAAAAGAAGAAATCTAATCTTATCATGTTCTGCTATTCTCTTCCTATGCTCCAAAAAATAGTAACGCTCTGTGATTGGTAGAAAGAGCCACCGGCATTTTCAATCTCCGCAATGATGCAGCTTTCCTCAGTTCAGTTTACTCACTCATAGACTTTCGTTCAGACAGGGTATTCATTGCCTCCAATACTCTCACAGTGCGGCGTTACACCATGGCAACGCGTGAAAAAAGTCAACAAATGAACTGAGATCATCTCTAGAATCACTCGCAAAGAAAGTGGCCCAAACATGTAGAATAGTAATGTTTCAAAGCTGCGCCTCTCAAGATCTATAACAGATGAATAAATAAAAAAAAGACATAAATAACGAGTGCACAAATAAATGAATAGTAAATAAATAGATAGCTGATTCATGAAATGAATAAATAGACAAATGAATCAATAAATAAACAAATGAACAAATAGATAACTAAAATAACAAGTAAATGAATGAATAAATAAATGAACGAACAAACAAACAAAAATAAACAAATAGATGAATAAATAAATAGCTGATTCTCATGAAATGAATAAATAGACAAATGAATCAATAAATAAACAAATGAACAAATAGATAACTAAAGTAACAAATAAATGAATGAATAAATAAATGAACGAATAAACAAACAAATAAACAAATAGACGAATAAATGAATGAATGAATGAATGAATAAATAAATAAATAAATAAATAAAATATCCACTGCAAATATCCCGCTTTCAAGCCATTGCAGTAAGCGCTGACTGTTCGTCTGGTGAGCCAAGTGTCTTATCAGCGAGATCTGCCTGTGTGGTTTTGGTTTCCATATTGCCGCCTTACAAATGGAGCGGCAATGGAATAATTCGGCCTGAAACACAGATGTTATCATGTGAAGAAGTTGAAACCACTCCTGCTACTACCTGACTGTCAAGCTCGGCAGCGTCACCTGTCTGTCTGCCAGCAGTTCTGTTCATTGGTCCATGACGGTGTGAAATTTCCAGAAATGCATTACGCCTGAAAGCAGAAGGTCTGGAAGGGTGTCTACGGGAGTTCCAATCTTATTCTTACTAGCGTTTGTGAGAGGAGAAGCACGGGACATATTGTGTTGCATGCTTCCTTCACCACAAAGTTTTTTGTTTTTTTTTTTTCAAACACACACACAAAGAAGATGATATATTAGGCGGGGATGGGATGACTATCCCAGGAGATGTGTGTGTGTGTGTGTGTGTGTGTGTGTGTGTGTGTGTGTGTGTGTGTGTGTGAGAGAGAGAGAGAGAGAGAGAGAGAGTGTGTGTGTGTGTGTGTGTGTGTGTGTGTGTGTTTGTGTGCGTGTGTGGGGCGAAGACTGGGTTTGGGGACGTGGGGGTATTTTCATCAGAACCAACTTCCGAGGCTTGAAACAAACGGTCACGAGGGGTAATTTCTTCTGACTCGGAATTGAAGCACTTTGCACTGATTCGACCGCCTTCTCTCTCTCTGTCTCTCTCTCTCTCTCCCTCTGATACACATACCACTCACCCGCAGACAGACAGACAGACACAGACAGACAGACACACACACACACACACACGCACACATCCATATGTTAGATATATATATATATATATTATTAATATACATATATATATATATGCATATATATATATATATATATATATATATATATATATATATATATATATGTACATACAGATAGATTAATAGACAGAATAGATAGCTCTTAATATGCATATTCTCTCTATTCATCTATCTGTAAGTATATCAGTATATATATATATATATATATATATATATATATCTTACCTATTATCTTACCTATCTATCTGTTGATCTCTCTCTCTCTCTCTCTCTCTCTCTCTCTCTATATATATATTATATATATATGGTGTGTGGTGTGTGGTGTGTGTGTGTGAGTGTGTGTGTGTGTGTGTGTGTGTGTGTGTGTTGTGTGTGTTGTGTGTGCAGCGCGCGCGCGATATCTATGCATTATGAGTGTGTGCGTGTGCATGTGTGTGCGTGTGTGTGCGTGTACGCGCGCCCATGGTGTGTGTGTATGTGTGTGTGTGTGCGTGGAGAGAGAGAGAGAGAGAGAGAGGAGAGAGAGAGAGAGAGAGGAGAGAGAGAGGAGAGAGAGAGAGAGAGAGGAGAGAGAGAGAGAGAGGAGAGAGAGAAGAGAGAGAGAGAGCTTATCGTGTTATGCGTCACACACCAACTCCGCAGGAATGGGAAGAAGCGCTGGGACACAGAACAAGATGAAAGGAGGCCTGTCCAAGTGGAAAGGAGGCCTGTCCCAGTGGAAAGGAGGCCTGTCCCAGTGGAAAGGAGGCCTGTCCTAGTGGAAAGGAGGCCTGTCCCAGTGGTAACACAGACGCCGCTCATTGTTGCGGTCCCCCCGCCTCTTCTCCCACCGACCATCCTCTCTGCAGGTCAGTCTCCCCCCCTCCCACCTCCCCGCCCTTCTCCCACCGACCATCCTCTCTGCAGGTCAGCCCCCCCCCCATCTCCGCCCTTCCGCCCTTCCCACCGACCATCCTCTCTGCAGGTCAGTCCCCCCCCCCTCTCCCTCCCCGCCCTTCTCCCACCGACCATCCTCTCTGCAGGTCAGTCCCCCCCCCCTCCCCCGCCCTTCTCCCACCGACCCTGCAGGTCAGTCCCCCCCCCCTCCAGTCCCCCCCCCCCCCCCCCCCCCCCACCCTTCTCCACCGACCATCTCTCTGCAGGTCAGTCCCACCCCCCCCTCCCCCCCCTCCCTTCTCCCACCGACCATCCTCTCTGCAGGTCAGTCCCCCCCCCCTCCCTCCCCCCCCTTCTCCCACCGACCATCCTCTCTGCAGGTCAGTTTTCCCCCCCCCCCCAGAAGTTCACACACTCCCCGCCTTCTTCTCCACTGAGCAACACATGGAGCGGTGTGTGACGAGTTTACTTTTGTGTGTTCGTTTGTTATTTATTCATTAATCTATTAATTTTGGATTTTATTTAGTATAAGCATGGTTGTTGTTGTTGTTATACATGTCTGACGACAGTAGCATCAACATAATCATCATAACTTATCATCATCTCATCATCATCATCATCATCATCATCATTAAAACGCATTATCTCTGCTACACAGGTTAAATGGGATATCAAACCTTGGTATGCTCTGCACAAGATCCATTAGGTCTGGAAAACCACTTAGGAAACATTAACAGCAGCAGCAGCAGCAACAAACAGCAACCACACACACCATAGTTTGCACCAGATCAAAACAGATAACGGACTGTTGATCATGCTCGACTTTCAATGTTTTTAAATGTTATTGTCCTGCCTGAAGATGACCCAATCACTCAAAACGCGCGGTGTGTTCTGTTTTGTCATTATTTGTTCTTCTTTGGTTCAGTGAGTCAGTAATTCTATCCATGATTTCATATTTCAGTTTCCATCCACCGCTGCTTTCACCACCACTTTGAAATGGAGACCATTAAAAAAAAAGCCAGTTAGGCACACGATCCAACGAGCTCTATGTTATCAACACGATGCTCGACCTTATCAGATGGGTTGGCCTAACGCCAAGACAGAATTCATGTATCTTCCGGCTCTGTTGTCCTGGTGAAGGTTTGCTAAGTTTGTACTTCAGGCAAGTCATCTCTGGCAACGTTTTTCCCACTCCTCAGTGCGCTCTAGGGGTCTGTACCTTATGTCACCTTCAGGTGCTTTCTTTCGCCAACTGACGACAAGAGCACTGCTGCAGCTGCAGTTGGTGTTAAAGTGTCACACTGAGAGCTTCGGTTGTTACTGTCGTGACATTTACGCTTCCTCTTGGTCCAGCTTCAGGGGGGAAAAGACGCCAGTTTCGCTCGTCAAATGTGACAGTGATCAGCCGAAACTTTTTAATGGGGAAAGAGGCTTTTCTGCCTAACATCACAAAAAAAACATAAGAAGTAAACAGTTCATGTGTGAGCAGAATGTGGAAGACAGGTAAGGAGAAAGGGAGAGAGAAACCAGGCTGGATTTCTTTTTTACACGCCAACATCAAAATGGCGTTTCTATTTCTATTTTTTCAGTTTCTCTTTCTTCAGGGGAGAGAACCTCTGATTTTAAATTTCGGAATGGTGAAAAAGGCGAGTCCTGGATGTGATGGCTGTGTGTACAGTGCTGCTATAAACACACTTATCCATCCACCCACCTCCTCCCCACCGCCTCCCAGTTCACTTTCACAGAGAGAGAGAGAGAGAGAGAGAGGAGAGAGAGAGAGAAAGAGAGTGAGAGGAGTCTGTGTTCATTATCTTGGGATATTCCAGTAGTACAGATCAAACAAACACAACAGGAATATGGCATAACACTAAAAAAGCGAAAAACTCAACTCGACTTCCAACCTATCCATCACATTCCCTCTGCATCTGTCTCTTTACCCTTCGCCCCATCCGCCAGTGAACAACACAGCAAATAGAGACCAGGCATTCCAGTAATGTGTGCAGACGGTATTCTGTTCAACGTGATCATAGACGATTTCTGCTGCCACTACTAATACTTAATGAGAAAAAGAAACGGTTGTGAGCTAAACAGTGTACAGATGAGCGGGACTGCGTGATGCGGAGATTCTTACGCCAATGAGAAGTAATGCTGGATAAAAGAGCGCGAAAGTGTTTTTGTTATTACCATGAAACGTGTCATACGTAATTGCCCGCGCGCGCGGAGAGATTTATTGAATAAATAACAGTTTTTTTTAATGTTTAGCACTTCAACTATGGCAAAGCACAGGTGAAAAAATAACAAACGATACGAAGACAATGACGCGAGCGTGTGTACATGTATATGTCTATATAAAACGATAAACAATTAAATAAATGGGAAACAAAAGCAAGTTAAAAAATATACAACAGTGACTTTACAAAAAACTTGAACTTAAAAATAAAACGTAGAGGACACAAATCAAAAACACCGGAACATAAAATTAAGAAAATATGCTATAAATATGATAACACTTCACTAGAAGCATGTGATATCTTTTACAATTTCTCGCGAAAACGTTATCTACTTTCACTATTTTTCTGGAGGACGTATATCTACATCTACTTTTACAATTTTTCTCAAAAGCATATCTACATATACTGCTTTGTCCTAAGCTTTATAATTGTTTTGTCCTAAGCTTTTCATCGCTGGATCGGATTCATTAGAGAGACACGAACCATGACACCTGCTCTTGGCGTCAAATACAGACACACCACAGTCGATAACTCTGTGGTGTTCTCACCACCGAGGGTTCAAAACAGAATCCAACACACCCCCAAAGCAGCCAGCGAAGGGTAGTAGAATGAAACCAAACGAAAGCGTGGAGAGCAAAAAAGTTGCTGTAAAACTAAAAAACATTATGCAAACAGTATAAAGTGTAGGGGACAATCTTTGAGCCTATGCCTGAGGATCCATCCAAGGATGCAAGGGAGATCAAAAGATATGAAACAGTCTGAGTGGTCAGCTCTGCTGTTGAATAACCCAAGCATTGTCAGCAGCTAAGAATTGTGCAGAACAACCTTTACTTGGATCTGCTAAGCGACGCAATCTCTCACTCATTAACCAAATAATAGAAAATGCTGAACAATTAAGTAGTGGGGGAAACACACACCACACACACACACACACACACACACACACACACACACACACACACTATATATATATATATATATATATATTTGTGTGTGTGTGTGTGTGTGTGTGTGTGTGTGTGTGTTGTGTGCATGTGTGCGTGTGTGCGTGTGCGTGTGCGTGCGTGTACACACTGTGCATATATCAAACAACTATTTGCTGAAAACAGTTTTAAAAAGCAATGTTTAACCGCGTTATTGTAAAGTGTTTTATTCCTGAAAAAAAAAAATTGTGGCGAAAGCTTGAATTTAAAAAGTATTTCCTATGGGAATAGACTATGCATCGATAGATAGATAGATAGATAGATAAATAGACAGACAGATAATTAGACAGATAGATAGACAGATAGATAGACAGATAGATGGATAGATAGATGCATAAATGAATACATAGATAGACAGATAGACAGATAGATAGATAGATAGACAGATAGACAGACAGCTAGATAGATAGATAGATAGATAGATAGATAAACAGACAGACCCACGCCACTGACCACCACCAAAGGGGACTCGGCAGCAGTGCAGTGTCAACTCTGGTGGCTTGTCTCATAAAGGGTTTATCATGATTATAGGTCCTTGGGGTTTACCAGTGCCGGGGTTGTAAAGGGACGGGTCAGACTGTGGCTGTGGGACGGTGTGTCTGGAATGTGTGGTTGTGTGGGTGCACATCTGCTGAAGATGCGACCGTGAAAGAAATGAGAAGAGTTCAGATCAATAAAACAAACAAACCAAACAAACAATTTGTGTGTCAAAGAACACATGTTTCATAATCTGGAAGAGATGTACTCAGAATCTTTGCAACATTTACTTTTGAATCAAATACTGCATGAATACAATTTTTTTTTCCCTAAAATCACATGCTTACCTCAGGGGACCCTCTGGAGAGCGTACGCCTCTCTCAAGGTCGAGCGTATATATACGTCTCCTCTCTGATTCCGATCTGCTCCACAGATCAATGGCACCAATGCTGTTGGCTTTGTCCTTTAGGCAACTTTTTGTTTTCCAACAAATTGGTGAAAACTGGTTCAGCAGGGTTTCTTTTTATTTCCCCGGGATCTGGCTGACAGACAGACCAATCAACGGACGTGGATTAAAAACAAAACTTTCTATGGTGAGACGATGGTGGTGGTGGTGGTGGTGTTGATAGTAGTAGTAGTAGTAGTAGTAGTAGTAGTAGCAGTAGTAGTAGTAGTACTAATGATGATGATGAAGCTAATGATGATGATGATGATAATAATAGCAATAATAATAATGATAATAATGATAACAATGATAATAGTAATGATAATAATAATGATGATGATGATGATAATGATATAATAATAATAATAATAATAATAATAAAATAATGCGAAAAAGATGATGAAGAGGAGCAGGAGGAAGAGGAGGAGGAGAAAGAGGAGCAGAAGGAGCAGGCAGGAGGGAGGAGGAGGAGAACTGGGAACAGCATTTCTACAGCGAACTCTTTTGCTTCATTCATTCTTTGTGCTGTACGCTCAGCTTTCACTCAAGGTGATCATCCTTCTCAAATTGCTTTTTTCCTCTGCCCCCTCCCCAACTCCCACCCCCCCTTCTTTTTGTTACATCAGTGCACAGTTCCTTCCCCTTCGAACCACCCACGTTTCACCCAACACGCGCACCAAACAACACAGCTTTAGGAGATGTTTGTTGACACAGATCAGATCTCAGGCTGTTGTTGAACTTGAGCACAGATGAAATCTTGCAAAAAACCGAATGGCAGGGAGTTCCAGACATACAATGCAGAGAGAACCAAAGGAGATATCAAAGCTGTGTTCTCTCTTCACAAAAGTCTCAAGAGTTTTTCATCGGAAGAACTGAGTTAACTTCTTTTTTTTCTTTCTCTCTCTCTTTCTTTCTGATCCCGAAAATTCTATTTTCTTCACATACTTGTTATGCAGAGTTCATTTAATTTTGATTCAGGCCATTCTTCGCTCAGAGATACTATAGTCTGCCAGGTAAACAACTGCCTTTGGAATCAAGCGAAAGAAGAGTATGCTGAAATTGTGATTCTTAATCCCAATTCGGACAGCTGAGGTAGGTTTTTGGGCTTTTTAAAGCTTTTTAACGCCGCTTCAATCCTATAACAAACTTCGGTTCAACCATACCCCAAGAGATAAAAAACCGCCATCACAGTTGGTCCTGAAATTTAGGACTAGAGAGAAAATCATTAAGTTAGTTAATTTGATGATGTGGTTTCGGTGCCTCCATTTGAGGTTTCTAGCAAACTCAATTACTGGTTCTGAACTTACCCGGGGTGAACATTTCTGTAAATCAATGCCTCGCATGGGACTTGAAACCAACGTCTCCCAGCCTGCAATCTGCAACACTGACCAAACCACAACAGCAGATTAACCTGACTAGCTTCTTGTTATGGCTTGCACTTGGGGGGTGGGGGTGGTGGTTACGCCACATTAGCACAACAAAACATATTTCAGCATTCTCACAACACAACTATGTTCGTCACCCATATTGGTTATTTTTAAAATGAAAAAAAAAAATTGTCAACAGTTCATTTGCCCTGTTGACGCGAAAGGAACTGCCGTACAGAGATGGTCATAGTTCAACAAATCTAAAAATGCCTCTTTTGCACCTCACTCTGGGGGCGGAATAGCTCAGTTGATAGAGCGCCGGACTCGTAATCCAAGGGTTGCGGGTTCGACTCTCCGCCAGGCCGTTTCGGTACAGGAGGATTTTTCCCCTCGGAGTTAACATTTGTTCTGACTCCATTTCCCATACAGTCCTTCGAAGGAGACAATAAACCGAGGTTCCGTGTGTGAACGCACGCTCAACATCTTGCACACGCGTAATCCCATCACCAACTTTCGGAAGAGAAGGCCAGTTTGTTTGGCCGGTTAGTATGGATGACACGTTACACATAGCATGCACCTTCTCCGAAGATGGAGTATGGCTGCCTTAATAGCGGGATAAAAAAAACCGGTCATTCACACAAAACTCCACTCCCTTTGTAGGGTAGATGGGATTAATACTTGCCTGTCCATATAGGGAGTGTCAGCACCCCACTCTTTGTTGTGTCTGTCTGGAGAAAGAGGATAGTTCTATTCAAGATAAACGTCCGTCCACATTCAGCAGAGACGATACAGCAGACAGCAGGCACACCCTTTGGGGACAGCGTGGGCAGGCTCCTGTTCGTACACACTACACCGATACCACCAGAACGACACTGTGTGAAGGCGGACGGAGACAACAGCATATGTTTTGTGATGGCCGCCAGCGGCGTTTGAACTCGCGGTGGCATGGGGCAACTCTGGTCTTTCCCACTGGGCCATTCAGGGAAGATGGAAATGTTAGGGTTGAGACGCGCAAAAGAATAGGCGCAGAGAGAGGATTTGAACTACAGCTTTCTGGTTCGTCGTCACAAATGGATTGTGTTATGTCGTGTTCTGTTGTGTGGTGTGGTGTTTGTATTGGTTTGCATTACGTTTGTGTTTGTTGTGTGTGTGTGTGTGTGTGTGTGTGTGGTGTGTGTGTGTTGTGTGTGTGTGTGTGTGTGTGTGTGTTCTTTTCTCTGTGTGTGTGTGTGTGTGTGTGGTGTGTGCGTGCGTGCGTGCGTGCGTTGGCGTGCGTGCGCGCGCACTGCGCGCGCGTGTGTGTGTGTGTGTGTGTGGGTGTGTGTACGTGCGTGCGTGTGTGCATGCGTGTGTATGTGTGTGTGTATGAATGAGTGGTGTTAGAGTGTGTGAGTGGTGTGGTATGTGTGTGTGTGTGTGTGTGTTGTGTGTGTGTGTGTGTGGTATGTGTGTGTGTGTGTGTGTGTTGCATTGAGCTGCCTTGTATAATGTTTTGTGACACTGAATTGCGTTGCCGTTGTACGCCATTTTACTTATTTTCATTGTGCTGTACTTATATTACATCTTGGTGGACTTACATTGCAGTATATACTATCTTACACTGCATCGTGTAACATACTTATTGACTGTGTAGCAATGGATTGGAGGAGAGAGAGAGAGAGAGAGGAGAGAGAGAGAGCGAGAGAGGAGAGAGACAGACAGACGGACAGACAGACAGACAGACAGACAGACAGAAAACAAACAAACAGACAGTTACATACACTGACACAGACACAGACAGACAGAGACAGAAAAAAACAGATGAAAGATGCTCTCCACGTATTATGCTTCACGCACAAGTCACGCACTATAGTGGAAGACTCACTGAAACACCCAACAATATTGAAGTAGGACTGTCCCAGTTGCAACCCAGAGCCTCGTTACAAGCGGTCGTCCCAACACACCCACACAGAGATAGCATAAATTTAGTAACACACCCGTGCATGTAGACACTTCTTACAAGCAGTGACAGTTATACATAAGCGCGTGCGTGCGCGCGCGCGCACAAACACACACACACAAGCATGAACGCACGCACACACGCGCGCGCGCATGCACTCACACATGCATAGGTGCACACTTGCATAAGGTTGGCGAGGAGGAAACGGATGGGAATAGAAGGGGAGGGGAGGGGGAGGGCAGATCGGTTGTCGAAGGGTTGAGAGGCTAAAAAGAATTAGGCGTGTTATGCAGTAGCGCTTTTGTGAAGAGAGTGGATTGTTTTTTTTCGATTGGCTTTTCACATAGGCCTACAGAGCAAGCATGCGCGCGCACGCGCACACACACACACATGCGCGCGAGCGCGCGCACGTCGCATGCGCGCGCGAACGCAGACACGAACACACACACCCATCCACCCACACACACACACACACACACACACACGCACGCACACACACACCCCACGCGCGCGCGCGCGCGCGCAACACACACACACACACACCACACACACACACACACACACACACACACATACACACTAAATGTACATGCCCGCTTAACACAGCATTTGAAACGTGACCACCAGGGAACTATCAAATCATATATTTGATATCACGTATCCCTGTTGACTGTGTATATCGGTCCATATGAATATGCCCATTACAATTGTTACCACATTAAAAATCCAGTATTCCCTCACACACACACACACACGACCACACACCACACACACACACAACACACACACACACACACACACACACACCGCACACACACACACACCAAACACACACACACACACACACACACGCACGCACGCACACACACATCCGGCATTCATCACACACACCACACACACCACACACCACACACACACACACACACACACACACACACTCACACATACAGGCGCACACACACCACACCCACACCCACACACACACACACACACACCACACACACACACACACACAGAGAGAAGGCAGACAGACAGACAGACACAGAGATAGAAAAGCTCCTTAGCATGTTCGTGTCATGCACCAGTTACGCTGGAATGCTGGAAGCGTTGGAATACATAACCAGATTAAGGGTCCAAGTGGCAACACAGAACCTCATTATTGCCATCATCCTGCTTCCCCCCCCCCCCCCCCCACCCATCTTCCTCCACTATCGTACTCTTTCTCCTGCCCCCCCCCCCCTCCCCCCCACCGCCCCTCCCCTCTTTTCCCTTAGCAAAACATAGAGTTTCTATATTCAGGACTTGTGTCTCTTTTTCTTGCAACATTGCGTTTTGTTTTGATCCTAGTGCGTGTGTTTGTACAACTCTGTGTTGGTTAGGCTTGCGTTTTGTTGTTGTGGTTGTTGTTTTTGTTGTGTGGTTGTTGTTTTTTATATTGTTATTGCTGTTCTTGTTTGTTATTGTTGGTGTTGTTGTTGTTATTGTTGATGATGTCGCTACAGTTTGTTGTTGTTGCTGCTGTCGCTATAACGATAATAATAATAATAATAACAATGATGATGATGATATGACAAACAACAACAACAAACACCGACAAAAAAAACAGCAAATATAATAACAAGTGATAAATAATGTTTGTATCATCATCATCATCGCATCATCATCATCATCATCATCATCATCATCATCAGCACCATCATCATCCATCATTGTTATTTCTGTTGCTGTTGTTGTTGACTCATTGTTATATTTCTGTTGCTGTTGTCGTTTAATGTTATCATTCTCATTGATTATTATCATTAAAAGCATGCCCATGTTACTATTATATTTTTTTCAAAGATTCCTTCAGATATAAAACCACTTAAACATATAACGAAAAAAAGGACACACAGAAGAAGAAAGAAAACATAATTAAAAAAAGGTGGAAAAGGAAAATAATTCCGCTGTCTGTTCAATGGCGAGGGATGTCACTAGACATTTCCCCTTCCATTGTCCCCTCTGCCGAGAGTGTAATTTAAAAAGGGTTTCATGGGCAAAATGCATGGGTGAGATGTTAATTGTCCAATTAGCAATAATAATGAAATGGTAGAAAAAGAATCTTTCACTAACATTTTTTTTTTCTCATCCCGTCTCTCATCCGTCAATTCATAGGAAGTCAGGACAATGCCAGAGATTGGCGAACAGTTCAGGTCTTTCAGCCTCCATTCATTGGATGCCAAGGCTTTGATCTTTGCGAATGTTTTATTTCTATTCATCCTGCAATGAAGCAAGCTTTTGTTTGTGTTGTCTTTCGGTCTCTTTGTTTGTTGGTTTTACATTTTTTGTGTTCGTGTGGTTATTTTCCACTTCCGCCCTCGATGGTGCTTTATACTCCAGCCCACAGATGACCTTCAGGCTTGACCTTTCATCTCTGTTTCATGGACAGATGCCAATGTGAACATGTCACATGTCTAGAGTGACCTCCACCAGAATTCAAGTTGGTTATTGAGAAGAAAATCATTTTCTATTCAAGATCTAAAAAGTGTTGGTTAGGAGAAGAGAATATTTTTCTCTTCCAAGGTATTAAAAAAAAGCATTTTTAAATGTTTACAGCGAGCACTGAGAGTCCTCTTTTAATCAATCTGGGAATGCTTTTCTGTTGACCGGTAACAGTAGATATAGGCGATGTCTCCATTTCTATGACAGGGTAAGGAAGCACTTTTCTCTGAGGATGTAGAGGTGTGGTGTGTGGTGATAGTCTGAATGTGTGAGTGGTGGGTGTGACATTCTACAGCATAACCTTATCTTACGATTAACTAGAGAGAGAGACGAGACCGAGAGAGGAAGAGGAGAGAGAGCGAGAGAGAGAGAGAGACAGACAGAAAGACAGACAGCAGCAGACAGACGGACGGAGGACGGAGGACATACAGAGAAGAGCTAGACAGTACAGACAGAGGGATGAAATCGACACAGGAAACGTTGGCAAGGCAGTGACCTAGCACGGGTCCACCAAACTGAAGAATCACCACCACCATCACCAACACCAACACCACCACCACCATACACCACCACAGTCATACCTCTTTCTCTGTCTCACCACCCACAACCCCGCCACTAACGTCAGTCACAGAAGCAACAAACAAGTCAGTCCCTTTAGTGTGTAACCTCTTATTCTAACCTCCTGATTTGGAGGGTCATTGC
>JADBJO010031981.1:12500-16172 GCA_016801955.1 Conus betulinus | reverse complement strand
TGCTTTCTAATATCGGGTATGCCTAACTCCCCTCCTTTTTCTACTTATTGTATCAAACCAAAAACATTCTCTGACAATCATTTATGAAGTCATCTGGTGGATTGGAAGTAAAATCCATAGATGAATCAATTTAGATAAAATCAAAGATTTTTAACACAGCAACTCGTCCAAGAGGAATAATGTTTCTTTTTCATCCATATTTTAAACAAGGCTGTTATTTCTGACAATTTTTCAGCATAATTTATCTTGGATACACACATTTTATGAAAACATAAAATAATTGTTCAGCATTACATAATTTATCTTTTCACAGTTTTTTTTTTACATCTTTTGTGAACCATATTCACAATATTTTAAACTTATCAGGGTTCCATTGTATGTTTAAATGTTGCATATATTTTATTTTTGAGCCTTTCTTACTACCTAGCCATATTGCTTGTGTTTTATCTGCATTTAGGAAAAGTCCTGAAAACTTTCCAAATTTCTCTATTAATTGGACAGATCTTTCAACAGATATTCGATCTTCATTATTCATTAATTGTGTATCATCAGCAAATTGTGATATTTAAGTTCTTTGTTGTTTATTTTAAACACCTTTTATATCTTTATCTCTCTAATCATGATTGCTAAGATTTCTACACATAGTATGAATAGATAAGACGAAAGTGGATCTCCCTGTCTACAGCCTCTTTCAATGTGAAAACCAATCCGAAGTTTGACCGCTAACTATAATAGTTGATTTTATGTTTTTATAAAATGTTTGTATCCAATTACACATGCTATTTTCGAAACCATATTCGCTCAAAAATTTTAAATAAAGATTCCCAGTTGAGAGAAATCAAAAGTTTTCTCAATCTAAACAGAGTAAAAGTCCGTGTAATTGTCTCACTTCCAGATAGTTAATTAGGTCATAAATAAGTCGTATGTTATCCCCAAGATATCTATGTGCAATGAAACCTGTCTGATCTTCACTTATATAGACTCGGAGAGAAACCCTTTTTTTATTCTATTTGCGATGCATGCAGACCCAATTTTATACAGAACATTTAAAATTGAAATAGGTCTCCAGTTTTTTTTTTTAATCTCTCTCGATTTATCCGGTTTAGGTATGCAGGTGATTATTCCTTCTTTTTGAGTGCTTGACAGTTCCCCATCCTTGACTGGCTGATTTAGAGCACGAACTACAAAAGGACCAAGTTTTTTCCAGAAAAAAAAAAAAAAATTCAGCTCCAAAACCGTCAGAACCAGGACTTTTACCATTTTTTCATGTTTTTCAAAGCAAAGCTGGCTTCTCCTGAACTTATTTTTCCATTTAAGGAATCTTGTTCTTCTCTAGATAGTGTTGGACATTCTTGTATTAAGCCTTGTACGTCACGTGTATCTAGGTTTCTTTTGGAATGCAGTTGGTTATAAAATAAATGAACCTTCTTTCTTTCTCTTATTTGGCTCATCTATAAGTGTTCCATTGCTGTCCACCCAATTTTGTCATACTTTTATTAACATAGGGCCCCTTTTCTAAATTACAAAAGTAGTTTGATATTGTTTCCCCTTCAGCAATCCATTTAGCTCTTGATCTTTATATAACTCCCTGTATTTTCTTCTCTCTAAGTGTCACTGGTTGTTGGGTTGTTGTTTTTCTTTTAACAATTTAAAGTCTTCCTCTGTTTTATTTTCTTTGTTCTCTAATACACTGATTCTTTTTTTACAGATCGTCTTTTTTTTAAAGCCTTTTTGCCTCATATTAGCATATGCAATAGTTTTCGATCTTATTTGCATGAGCAAAAAGTCAATAAAAACTTTATCTGATATATTAAGTTCAACATCTTTAAGTGGGATTCGAGAGAGTGTTTTCTACGTCATACTGTTCTATCGAATATTTACAGATGATTTCATTGATTGAATTATGTACTTTGTCTACACATTGTTTGTCTTTTTAACGATTCACAATTAAATTTCCAGAATGTGTTATTTAATAGTTTTCCCAAATTCAATTTCAGAACAACCATTGAATGATCTGTTCGATATCCAGGTGTAATATCTGCATCTTCAAAATTCAAAATAAGGTCTTCTGAGATAAGAAAGAAATCCACTTACCTACTCTGCTTTAAAGGCGATGATTTGTGCCTTTAAAGGCGATGATTTGTGCCATGTATAGCGTTTTACGTGTGGATTATTATCTCACCAAACGTCTGACAGAGCGAAGTCAGCCATCACCTTTTTCTACACATTTTTTTTGCCTTTGGATTGTTTATATTGCTATCATTATCATGGTCTAAATAGGGATCGAGGACAAGGTTCCAGTCACCAGCTAAAACAAGTGCATGATTTTCATATTTCTGTAGATTGCCCTTTAAGTTTTCGTAAAATTCAGGATTATCTTTATTAGGTCCGTAAATATTTACCAGCAGAATCTTCTTTTCGAAGGTTGTCATGGAGATAATGATATAGTTCCTGTTTGAATCCTTTTCTGTTTCATTGATTTTAAATTCAAAAAATTATTATTAATAATATTGCAACTCCCCTTGCATTTGACTTAACGGAAGGAGAAAAAACATCTATATCCCCATTCAGACGTTACACATCTTTCAAGTTTTTCATTGAAGTGAATATCCTGAAGGCAGTGAATACAGTGTGACTTTTTTCTAAGAAAATGAAATACGTCTCTTCTCTTCTGAAGGTCTAGTTCCTGACAATTCAGGGACGATATCGTCATTGCTGCCATGTTAAGTCATAAGGCATTTTGCATAAATAATTTCTTGTACATCACTTCATATACAAATTGAAAAAACATAATGGGGTATTTCCATAAAGGTAATAAATTGGTCCATAATTTTTGTGTGTGAGAAAACCATCTCACCTTGAAAGTAACAGCAACAACAATTATAGCAACAGAAATCCATTGCTGTTGATAAACGGTAAATGAAACTGAGTGGGCTGATAAAAAAAGAACCAATTCTTTGCAATACACCGCGATCGATACATGAAGAAACCACACGCACAAAACGCATACTGTGGGGGAAAAAAAGAGAGTAAGAAAAAAAAAGAAGAAAAAAAGAACAACCACGAATAAAGAAACACAAGAATGGAGGGAAAAACATATTCTTTATAAATGACAGCCGCACTGGGGAGCAGGGGGCTTTGATTAGGTGCTAATTAATGCACAAATCCAAAAACATAATACCATATGGGAAATAAGGCTATACAGACAGGGAGGCAGATAAACAGGCGAAGGGAGGGGAGGAAAAAAAAATTGATTCTCTTTGTCTGCACGCATGTATTCATCTCTGTATCTGTATGTGCGCGCGCGCGCGCAATTGTGTGCCCATGAATACGCGCGCACGCGCACGAACGCGCCCGCACGCGCGCGCGCACACACATGTGCCTTTTCACCGATAAACCAAACATGTGCTAATACAATGTGCACATCTTTCAAGTACGATGGATATGAACCACCATGCAATTTCAATAACAATAACAATACCAACGACAAGAAGATAACGACCACCACCCTGAGAGGAACAAGAACAAAGAAAATGACAAAAATGGTAACAATTGCCAATTGTTGCCACCACCGACATGCCCACAAGCGACCTTCGGTATTCCATTTGAGAATATGCAGTTACACAGCACCTGCATGGGGTAAACTAGAACACACACACACACACACACGCA
>JADBJO010031981.1:5000-7500 GCA_016801955.1 Conus betulinus | reverse complement strand
TCAGAAGCTTGAGTTCCCACACAAATAACATCAGCATAGCCTGAGGAGAAATGAATTTTGTTTTCTAAGGCAGTGATGTTCAAGTACACCAGGATATTGTCGTCGAGAGAGAGAGAGAGAGAGAGAGAGAGAGAGAGAGAGAGAGAGAGAGAGAGAGAGAGAGAGAAAGAGAGAGGTGGGTGATGGTGGGCATGATGGTGCTGGAGAAGAAAGGTAATGGGAAATTGAGAGGCCAGTTATCATTATCGTCGTCATCGTCGTCGCTGACACCGTCATCATCATCATCATCATCATCATCATCATCTTCTGTCGTGTCGTGTCGCCATCATCGTTATTTTCATCATCGTTATTATCATCATCATCGTTGTGGTCGTCGTCATCATCATCATCATCATCATCATCATCAGCATCATCGTTATTGTCATCAAAACAGTGTTCATCAGCATGTAGTGTGGGTGTTAAGAATAGCTTTGCACACTGCACATGGCGCAGGTGTTTCTTTGCTCCCAAGGCGATGTACATTGTTTGCTACAGGACAGAGAAAGCACAGATTGTTTGATCGATTTTTTGCTCATGAGGGGAAACGTGGGAGTGTGAAAAGCATGCAAGACGTTTTACCAGTGAGATGAGTGTTAATGTAGGCCATAACCTGAGGCAGAAAACGACAGTGAAGAGTTTTACAGTCTGACAGTGTTGAAATATAGATCAAAATTACTGTGGCGTTTTTCTTAATGAGAATATGAAGGCTGAAATTTCCCTTTATTTTTGCATTTAATACATTTTGCCTACTATGTCCTCGCTCATGTATTCTACAGTGTCCTAAACAGCTAATGGGTTGTGATTTGCCTGTGTGATATGAAACTTCAATATAATTCTAGGCAAGATACCCTGGGTGCACTACCCTTCTATCTCCCAGAGCTCCAAGAGAGTTTCAGTGGCACAAAATATGGTGTACAGAGAAGGAGAAAGGAAAGCTGAGGGGAAAAGGGAGACATTAATTTCATGACATCAAACAATAAACAAGTAGGGTAACTCTTGTTCCCATAAGAAAACCTTACACAGAGTAACTTTTGTTTAAGACCGGCATGGCCTTTTTAACTTTAATAAATGTTCAGACGAATGCAAAGATAAACATCTGATAATGGGGAAAACAAGCGCAGGCTGACAACCCCCTCTGCCATCACAGAAAATCTGATAATGTGGAAAACAAGCGCAGGCTGACAAACCCTCTGTTATCACAGAAAATCTGATAATGTGGAAAACAAGCGCAGGCTGACAAACCCTCTGTCATCACAGAAATGACTTGTCAAAGGATTGGAATTGGAAAGGGGGGGGGGGGGGGGGTTGAAGATAAACAAGATGGTAACATGAAATTAAGAAAATATATTATGAATATGAGAACTCTTCACTAGCTGCAAGAGGGAACCATCGAAATCTCTCTTGAAGGCAGATCTATATTTGTATTGCCTGCTGCTAGGCCTTTTGTCTGCTGGATCAGACTCATCAGGGAGACAGGGGAGACATGGCTGGTTGTGTCTGTGCTCCTGGTGCCATCTTCATCTTTCAACCAATCATAGCTAGAAAAAACTCGTAAGAGATCTTGAAAGTCGGCAAATCCTCTAATCCAATCTAGGAGACTACGGAACAGGTAAAACTACATGGGAAAATGCGCCCACAAATGCCTATGAAATATGCGAAGGATCATGGATCATGGATTAGGGCTTCCACACTGTCCAAGAGTAATCTCGTGAAATTAGAATTCACAATTAAGCAATAACATGGATCGTAGGAACTGTGACACACCAAATTAAAACTACTCTTGACCTTCCTTCAAGGCAGGACAAACTAGAACAAGTAAGGCTTATCTTAAAACACTTGAAAGTCCCCAAAACCCATTGTGTATTGCAGTCAACGAAGCAGAATGCGCTCATCTAGGACGTGTAAAACAATGGATGAGACAGCTGGAAGACAATATACAGTGTGTGTGCCAACTATGCGAACTCAAAAATGAAATGAAGGGAAGGGAAAATATCCAGACTACTTCAAACACGTCTACCAAATTGCCATTCCTCCAGAGCTTGGGCTACACTATCGAGAATGGCCAGAGGACAAAACTAATGCAGAACGTCAGTTGAAACAAAACCAAATCGAGCTACCAGCTGTAAGCATCCTGTTGTAGTCTTTTCACATCAGAAAGTTAGTTTATTTCGAGCAGGCTGCAACAAAATCACGTTGTGTCTTGGTATGCATAGTTGCCTCTCTGTGTGCGTGCATGCGTGCGTGTGTGTGTGTGTGTGTGTGTGTGTGTGTGTGTGTGTGTGTGTGTGTGTGTGTGTGTGTGTTTTTGCCTCTGTCTCTGTATCTGTATCTGCTTTTGTCTGTCTGTATGTCTGTCTCTGTCTCTGTCTGTGTCTCTCTGTTTCTGTCTCTGTCTCTGTCTCTCTGCATGCATGCATATGTGCATGTGTGTGTGTGTGTGTGTGTGTGTGTGTGTGTGTGT
>JADBJO010031981.1:0-2500 GCA_016801955.1 Conus betulinus | reverse complement strand
CTCATCCCCTGCTTCCGTTCCTCAACCCCATCCCCTCTGCTCCCCAACCTCCCTTCTCTCGCCAGACACTCCTGCCCCCCCTCCCCCCCCCCCCCCCTTCGCCTCGCCAGTCTTTTCACCCACCAATCAGACATAGCTTTTGAAGATTTGTTACCCTCCACCTACCATCCACAACTCCATAAAATCCACGCATCTTCATTCGATTCGTTCATCTGAATTTCTTCTCCGGACGTTGCAACAGTTCCAGTTTGGTGATCTGACTACAGGTAAGCTACTTTCTTTACGTTTTCTTTAGCTTGCTGGGAGTGTATGTTTATAACTTCAAGTGTGGTGTGTGTGTGTGTGTGTGTGTGTGTGTTGTAGACAGAATTATAGTCTCTGTTAGCAAAGCATTCAAATGTAGTACGCTGAATCCTAGTTCAGGGAGGTAGTTACCAGCATCATTCAAGCTGCCCAGACTTCAGTATGTATTGCACCAAATTATCTCAATAACGGCCAAAAAACAGTGATCACTTCCTGCTGTTTGTAATAACTCCAGACAATTCCTGCATTGTTTAACCAACAACGACACCCTGAGAAGCCAGCTTCACAGAGCACATCACTGATTCATGCTTCATACACTGTGCTGGTCAACGATCATAACAGTTCATGGGTAAGCCTTACTTACTGAAAGGAAGTGCAATACTATTTCATGCTTTGATATTCACTCGTTCCTAAAGGGCACGTGAAAGTGAAAAAAAAAAAAAAAAAATATATAGCCTTGCATTATTGTGAATGGCCAGGTTTCAGACTAGTCTAAAATCAAACACGGTTTTGGGTTAAGAAAAACTGTTCTCTCCATTTTTGTTCATACTTTGTGCGGAGGTATTAATTGTCATTATGAAGGAGTATCACGATATTTAGAGAATGAAGATTTAACAGCTCTGTATGTACGCCATCCGAGTATGTAGATGACAGAGGTTTTTAGTTACAGGTGATGCGGATTTTTTTTTTTTTCAACTATATTGAATTTTTATTTTGTAACTGACAGTGTGTACATTTAACTTTAAAATTTGAGATATCGGCTTTTCTGAGTTAAAAACCTTGTCATATCTTCGAAACTATCCTGTCCTTAATGCATTGAAATGAAAGGTAAAAAAAACATACATGGAAATATACTATAGTGATAACTTACTCACTCTCGCAATGGCCTTTTATCACTCAACATATCCAGATTTCAAAAGTATACTTCGTAACTAATCGTTGATAAAAGTTTCTGATGCTGATAAAGATCTCTATCACAAATACTTGCCTCAAAATTGTGGTGAACTACTGGCCAAGCTAATATGCCACAATAAACGCATTCAAGTTGGACAAATTTGTTGTCTCAAATATAACAATCGACAGTTTCTTTCACACAGATGTCTCAAAAAGAACACAATGTATTGTCGCCATTGATTTTCTTACATTTGCCGGGTGTGTGTTTACAATCATTGGTTATGTAAAAAATCTCAATAAATCTAAACGCACTAAATATGTTAATACTCCACTCGGCAATAATAAGCTATTTACGACTCGTATGGGTTAAAAAATATTCCAAGGTATACTGACTGATGATAACTGGAGTGCTCCATAAATAACTTATTACCACTTTTATTGTTCAGCAATTTTCCATGGTATATCAAGTAATGATAACTGGAGTGCTCCAGCTGCTATAAATGGGATTTGCGACTGTCAAAAGCTCACCACTTGGAATCCTCTTTCCTGCATGCTCATAAAATAAAGGATATAAAGCTGAAATAGTTTCAAATGAGAAATGGACACAAACACTTAGCAATAAATATAATTTAAAAAGAAGTTGGAGTTGTTACTCATAACAAATGTTGCCTTTGACGGCTGCATAAAGACAGTGATGGCAATGTGTCTTGAAAGTATACTCGGGCTCAACGGTTTTATCTAACATATTCACTAAATTAATAACACAAAAAGCACCTATGTGCAGAATATATCAGACAAAAATATCTGTTCCTCTCAGGATTTAAACAACTGCTGTTGACTCTATGTGCACTTCAATTGTTTTGGTAAAGCAAAATTTTGCATGTAGCAGGTTTTCTCAAGATATTGAGATTTTTTGATATAAGATAGAACTTATATGTGAACATGAACACAAAAACTTCATGCTAAGTTATTGATGTATCTCACTTCTTCCATTGTTTAATTAGCTTCTTTGTATTCGGGAGGGCAATTGTTCATACTAGTTTTCCCCCTCTGGGTTGTAGTATGTTAAGTTGCATGTGCAATAATACATAAACAACCATGACTTTCATGTCTCATTTTCTCCTACTTTGTCCCTCTCGTGATTTATGTATTTTTCTTCTCATGATTAATGACATTGTTCGTATGCTGCTAAGGTTCCTTTATTAATAGCTAATAACAACAGCAATTGAAAACCAAATGCACAATTTATGCATTCTTTCAGTCTATTAGTATCCGACCCCTTCTGTCTGACAATCTTTTATTT
>JADBJO010031980.1:5000-16173 GCA_016801955.1 Conus betulinus | reverse complement strand
GGGGGGGGGGGGGGTGGTGTGTGTGTTTGTGTGTCTGTGGGTCTGTGTGCGCGTTTTGTCTTGTCGCGCGGAGAGTCCGCGCGAGCGCGCCGCGCGCCCTGTGTGTGTGTGTGTGGGTTGGGGCGGGTGCGTGTGGGGTGTGTATTTTGTTCTTTTTTTCCTTTTTTTGTTTTTTTCTTTTTTTCTTAAGTGTTTGTCTTCGTTTTGGTTTTATTTTTAATTTTCGATTTTTTTCCTTCTATTATTTTCTTTTTTTGTCTCTTCTTTTCTAGTTCCTGCTTCTTTGTGTGTTTTTTTCTTTTGTTTCCTTCTAGTTTTTTTATGTTTTTTTGTGCTTTTTGTTTTGTTTCTGTTTTTTTTTTTTGTTTCTTCTTTTTTTCGTGTTTTTGTTTTTTTATACACCTTGTTCTCTCCGGTTCTCTTGTGTTTTTTGTTTTTTTTTTCTTTTTTTCTTTTTCTTTTTTTTTTTCGTTGTTTTTTCTTGTGTGTTTTCTTTTTGTTTGCTTTTTTTCTTTTTTTCTTGTTTTTTTTTTTCTTGTTGTTTGTGTGTGTGTTGTGTTTGTGTTTGTGTATTGTGTGTTTTGTGTGTGCTTTCCTCGCCTTGCATTGTCCCCCCTTTCTTGTCTCTTGGCTTCTTCCCTTCCCCTTTTTTGTCTTCCCCTCTGTCCCCTGCCCCCTTTCTTTCCCCCATGTCGTCATCACGGTATATCGATACTGGTAACCATAGACCACCACCACCACCACGCCCAACACTGCTACGAAACGGCGGCTGCTGGCTGCTACGATAGCTGGGGTCCCTGGGACGCGTAATAATCAACAAGAGCAAAAGGAAGAAGAAGTAGAAGAAGAGAAGAAGAAGAAGAAGAAGATGATGAGAGGATGATCTGATGATGAAATGATGATGATGAATTGTACTTTGTATTATTTTTGTTGTGATCATACCCATGCAAGGCCACCGATATCATAATCGCTGCACAGGCCCAACGGAAAATGTTCAGAATGTTTATCTTTTCCGGTATTCCCATTCGTCTGCTGCCAAGTTCTTTCATTTGGTTTACCCTTATGTTTTTCTATTTACTTCGTCCTGTCTGTCTGCAGATTAGTTTGTGTATGTTACTCTCTCTCTCTCTCTCTCTCTCTCTCTCTCTCTCTCTCCTCTCTCTCTCTCTCTCTCTCTCTCTCTCTCTCTCTCTCTCTCTGAGCGATGTTTCTGTTTTGATATTTTGTTTACACAGTATACGCTAGTGCAAGAATTAAGATTATTGCTTTAGTGTAGGCCTAGTGCTTATTTTTTGTGTTTTTGCGTGTACTATCTCTAGGAGAAATAGATATGTAAAATGGAAATATTATAAGAAAAGCATATCAGCACAACAAACAGCAACAGCAACAATCATCATCATCATCATCACATCATCATCATCATCATCATCATCATCATCATCGCACTAATGATATAACAAACTACAACAACACCACCAATGATGATGATGATGATGATGATGATGATGATGATGATGATGATGATGATGATGATGATGTTGATGTTGATGATGATGGTGATGATAGTAATAATAATATATTAAAAATGATAATAATAAAAATAATAATAATAATAACAACAACAACAACAACGATAATAATAATAACGGTAACGGTAATGATAATGATAATAACAATAATAACAATAACAATGGAGCCCCGAGTAAATAGTCTCCTTTTCAGCCTGCATGACAGTTTCCGCGTGGATATCGTTGTGTTTGCATGTCTTTTGTGAGACTGGCAGTCGTCCCGGTGTAAATTGCCATTGTCCAATGCGCCGGTGCAGTTACTACTGTTCATTTGTTGCAGTTGCATATGGCAATTGCCATTTTACTCTGAGGCGGTTGCTCATCGCATCGGATTCCTATCTGCATCTTGATCAATCTATCTATCTATCTGTCTGTCTATCTATCTATCTATCTATCTATCTATCTATCTATCTATCTATCTATCATCTATCTATCTATCTATCTATCTATCTATCTATCTATCTATCTATGTATCTATCTATCTATCTATCTATCTATCTATCTATCTATCTATCTATCTGTTTCTGTCTCTGTCTCTGTCTCTCTCTCTCTCTCTCTCTCTCTCTCTCTCTCTCTCTGCTCTCTCTCTCTCTCCTCTCTCTCTCTCTCTCTCTCTCTCTCTGTGTGTGTGTGTGTGTGTGTGTGTGTGTGTGTGTGGTATGTGTGTGCGCGCGCGCGCGCGCGCGCGTGTGTGTGTGTGTGTGTGTGTGTGTGTGTGTGTGTGTGTGTGTGTGTGTGTGTGTGTGTCCCTGTCTCTGGAGAATTCTGAATTAAACGGTTATGAATGTATAAGAAAAGCTGACACCCCACATTGTCAAACTAATCCAATCTGTTCGCCTGTGAGTCACCGTTAAAACATGACGATGCTCAGTGTAGCCGTAGCACTGTGAGCGCTCATTTCTGGAAGTGGGGGATATCTATTTCTCACTCACTTCTCACCGGTCATACAGTGCAGGGAGAGTATGTGTGCGGGGAATGAGGGGGGCGGGGGGAGGGGGGCGGGGTGGGGAGGAGGGTGCTGTAGGGGAGACTACTATGATGAACGCTACACCAGTTGTCGCCCGTTCTGACGGTGGTAGGAAAGCGATTGGGTTGGAACAAAGTTTATTCTCAGTTAGCTCAGCAGTGTGGTCTTTCCACCTGTTTGTCTCTCTCCCATTCCCCAGAAATATTAAGCGACATAAACATCCATTCTTGATCTTCTTGGTCTTCTTGTTCTTCATGTTCCTCTTGGTCTTGTTTTTTTCTTGTTCTTGTTCTTGTTCTTTCTTCTTTCTTGTTGTTCTTCTTCTTCTTCTCTTCTTCTTCTTCTTCTTCTTCATTATCATCATCATCATCATCATCATCATCATCATCATCATCATCATCATCATTATTATCATTATCATTCTTATTCTTATCAGTAGTATTATTATTATTATTATTATTATTATCTACAAATTTACAGAACCTAACTAGGAATATTCTGAGCCAGGGTGAACGGAAAACACGATTCAATAAGTCTGTCTACAGTTGGCAACTAAATTAGTCCTCACCTAAACCATGTTGAAGATAGTAGATTTTGTCAACTGTGTGAATAAGAGCGACATACAAGCACATAGTCATTGACTTAAAGTGCAGCATTTATTTCTTATATCATATGATCCATGAAACAGACTGCACCCCTACTGTAAAAGAGCCACAATGCAAACACTCAGTACTTGCCGCCATCCGGCAATATCGATTCGTCCAGTCAGCCGGTTGTGTCTGTTGTTGTTTTATGACTTCGGAAAATGACATTCCTATCGATCGAAAAATGTTTGGTTTTTTACGCTGTATTGTGTATAAGAGAGGCGTTATTTTACAGCCTGTCTTGTGTGTTTATTTAGATTTTGATTTTCTTTTGTCTCGTACATTGAAAATAACTTCATGCACCGTGCTTACAGCTAGTTCTATCAACTTTGAACGCTCACATTCGCCAAAGGAGAATGATGGAAATGAATTATCGGTCATTACCGAAGACATGGTGGAGGAGACCCATCTAGCACCTCATCGAAACCACAAGAACGAGTTACAATTTACGAAGGACAGCAAAAAATGGCCATTTGTTTATCTTATTTTATAAACACACACACACACACACACACACACACACACACACACACACACACACACACACACACACACACACACGTTGAAGTACTGGGTCGCAGAGATGAATAAAAGTAACGAGCTTCAGTCTCATGGTCATCTTCAGACGAGACAACAAACGAAACCAACAACGGTGGAAAAAACAGATATCAAAGGGGTTGGGGGAGGAGTTTGGGGTGGGGAGGGGGGCAGAAGATATCCTGGTGAACGTCTCTCTAGTTACTATGAAATGACTTAAAGGAGTAGTTTGGGAGGAGGTGGGGAGCGATGAAGGTGAGGGGAGATGGGATGAGAAAACAAAAACGACCTTAAAACACGAATCTGAAATCCTTCACTGACAGCAATGGGAATCATTTAGTTCCCTATTCAGAGCAGAACTGTTTGTTGGGGGCCTGCACACAGTCGACTTTCGATTCCTGGATGAGAACTCCTCAGTGGTCAACGGTCTTCAGAAGTTGTGATTGTCCTCCCACGGTATCCAACGTACAACACCACCCATATGTTTGATGCTTCCAACCGTTAGCCCTTGATCAACATAAAGGAAAGTGTCCAAGCCTCAAAAAGTTAGTCTTTGATCAAAATAAAGGAAAGTGTCTACGCCTCAAAAATTAGTCTTTGATCAATATAAAGGAAAGCGTCTAAGCTTCAAAAGTTAGTCTTTGATCAGCATAAAGGAAAGCGTCTAAGCTTCAAAAGTTAGTCTTTGATCAATACAAAGGAAAGCGACTAAGCCTTAAAAGTTAGTCTTTGATCAAACTAAGGAAACAGATCTAAGCCTCAAAAGTTAGATTTTGATCCAAATTAAGGAACAAATTTAAGCCTCAAAAGTTAGTCTTTGATTAAAATAAAGGATCATGTTTAAGCCTTAAAAGTGAGTCTTTGATCATTATAAAGGAAAGTGTCTAAGCCTTAAAAGTTAGCTTTGATTAAAATAAGTAAACATATCTAACCCTCATAAGTTAGACTTTGACCTAAATAAAGGAACAAATTCAAGCCTCAATGGTCAGTCTTCGATTCAAATAAAGGAACTTAGTAAAGCCTCAAAAGTAAGTCTTTGATTAAAATAAAGGATAATGTTTAAGCCTCAAAAGTTAGGCTTTGACAAAGAAGGAACACAATTAAATCTCAAAAGTTAGGCTTTGTCTCAAATAAAGGAACAAAATGAAGTCTCGAATGTTAGTCTTTGGCCAAAATAAAGGTCATATTTAAGTCCCAGAAGTTAGTCTTTGATCAAAAGAAAGAAACATATTTCAGCCTATGCTTGATGATTCAAAAAGAATAAAAAGAGAAATCACTTTAACACGAGAAACCTCACAACCAACAAAAAAGGTGACCCTCGGCACGAACAAAGTAGGTTTTAAAAGACACAGACTGCAAGCGAAAGTCAAAACATGAAAAACGAGTGTTGAAGTACTGAGTCGCCCACACAAATAAAAAATAGCACTGAAGTAACGAGACCATTTCTGTGAAGAGCCGACGGGGAAGCGGGGGGGAGGGGGGGAGGAGGGGAAGGGGGGGATGGAGGGAGGGTGGTGCTGGTTTCCAACTCAGAATCACTAACTGAACCACCCAGGCAGTAAACAATGTTCACAGCATGGCTGCATGTATTTACATGGCACATAGTTGCTTCTTTGAATTACATGGGGGGTAGGGAGTGAGGTGGGAGTCAGTATCAGAATAATACAGGGCCCCTTTCCCCATTCGGGGTGAGAGTGGGGTGAATGGGATTGAGCTGGGGGTAGGAGCTTTCATACATCAATGAGTACAGCATTACATCCATTAGACCTTGACATAAACACTGTCGACAAACTACCTATAGTAAGTACATGTTTGCTATAGAAAGCACATCACACATTTTGCAAAAACTGAGTTGTATAAATTACTTTCTAAAAATTTCTGTCTCTGCCTAACAGCGTGGAATATGAACTTTGAGACCACAATGGACAAGTGTTTAGATTCTCCAGCTAACAATCTTTCAACTGAAACATTAATTCCATGGGCAAAAATCTATTTCTCAATTCCGAGTACAACGGGCAAACATACAAAAGGTGTTTTTTCATCTTCTACATATATTTTACAATATGGGCAGTGAGATTGTGTGCAGCATCATTTCCGTATCTATTCATGTTGTTGTTTATTGGTAGCACCCCACATCTAATCTGCGTTAATGCCACACGAAAACAAAAGATATTGATTTCATTTAAATACGTACTGATATTCAAATTATTTTTAACCAGTCTAAACAAGCTATATCTTTCTCTGACTCTGACTGTGCTAGACCACTCTTGGAAAAACACATCTAACAGACGCTGCTTGAATGTTTTCAAAAATGCATTAATGTTCTGAACACCTTGGTTTAACCACACTTCATAAAAACCCGCCTTAGAAAGCATTTCTCTTACCTCGGTTGCCCAACACCTTTTATTATCGTTATCCATCGATAGCATCATTATATATGCCTGTTTGGGTAATCGGCTTTGTTCCATTTGTAACAATTTAAACCAGTATTTAATACATCTAATTTGTGAGTTTACAAACAAGGGATATCTACCAAGCTCACTATAAACCATTTTATTTGGGGTCTTTAAGGGCAAACCTAAGTATCTTTTGCAGGCTAATAAATGCACTTTTTCTATACTTTCTAACCTCTTATAACCCCAAATTTCTGATGAATACAATAATATTGGCTGTACTTTAGCATAAAAAATTTTAAGATATATCTTTGGTGGCATTTCTTTACATTTTTTAAAAGCCCTGACAAAGCCAATATACGGCCTTTTTCCCCTTTAGCAGCTAAATGGTTTGTACCACGTCCTAAACTTAACATTGTTGTGAAAAAAAAACTAAATAACAATACATATTAACAATTTCTAGTTCTTTACACTCAAAAAAACCACTTTTCTCTTGTTCCTAAATATCCACCTTTCCTGAATACCATGATCTTAGTCTTATCTTTGTTGACAGATAATTTCAGTTTATCACAACAGCTTTTTAAAGAGTCTAATTGAGCTTGTAAGCCTCCCGGTGACGTTGATAACAGAGCTACATCATCTGCGAATAGCAAAATGAACAGTTCAATCAGAGTAGGTAACAATTGAACACCATGGACGCCAGTGTTATTAATGTGATTTGCCAGTTGATTAATAAATAGAGAAAACAATGTGGGACTCATGACACAGCCTTGTCGTACACCTGATGGACATGGAAAGAAATCAGAAAATTCACTGTTCACACGCACACAAGAAATTAAGGAATCATACATGCTTTTCAAGGCACCAAAAAATTTTCCTCTTATACCCTCATTGTAAACTACGTTCAATAACTTTGCATGGTTAACAGAGTCAAATGCTTTTTTAAAGTCGATAAAAGCAACATAAATTTTCTGTCTTTTCTTATTTAAGTATTTCTGAACAATAGCATAGAGATTAAATATCTGGTCTACTGTTGAATAATCTTTTCGAAACCCAGCCTGGTTTTCAACTATTATATCATTATCTTCTAGCCAAGAAATTAATCTTGAATTCAGAATGAATGGATGTATAGCATTTACAAGAAACATTAATCAATGATATCCCTCTATAGTTGTCTGGTTGGTCAACATCACCTTTTTTGAAATTGGAACAACTATAGCTTTACACCATTCCCGAGGGTAGATCCCAGAGTCAAACACTTTATTGAAAGCTTTGTTAGGAACTTAACAGCCCTCTCTCTCCTCCTGCTTTCAACATCTCTGGAACAACACCATCTAAACCCCCTGCTTTCCCATTATTTAATTTCCTTATTGCCTCTTTTACTTCTTCTTCTGTGATTTCTTTGTTTAAGCTATCAGCCCTTTCATTGCCCAAATCGTTAGTAACATTGCTTCCGTTTCCCTCTCTAAATCGTTGCTACCCCCTCATTAAAAACTCCTTGAAAGTGATTAAAACCAGTCATCCACTCCAATTCTATCACTCAAACCCTTTCGTGCACTCACTCCACCTAACGTCTTTAACCCATATCATACCAAAAAATGTTTTTGCAGATTTTTGTTTTTTAATGTGTCAATTTTCCCGCTATTTGGCACACAAATAGATGACTCTGTTAAGATTTTGAAGAAAAAAGTATTTTGAAGTAGTTTTCTGAGGTGCACCCTGGTAGGGTGCGCTAGTGGTGGATGGCTACCACTTTCTGACCAGTCATTGATTAGACAAAATGCAGTGCTAAAGCAAATGTCATGTCCTTTTGCAGGCACCTGTATTTTCCTAAGTTCAAATTTAACAAAAAAATATATCAATTTCAGTAATTTTCAACACTTTCCTTGCTCCATGATACTTGAACTGACATACATTTATAGCAAAATGATTTTTTTTGCACAAAAGAAACAAGAAAAAAGAAAGAAAAAGAAGGAAAAAAGCTATATCCTCCTTGTAGTATTGCATCTCTCAGCCAAGATAACATTTTGTCAAATTTCTGGTGAATGGCATGACCATAATACCAACAATTATGAAAAAAGAAGATATTATCTTATTTTCACAAAATACAAAAACGTCTCTGTGAACTTGGTATGAACTTGAGCTATGTCCAATGTGCTTAGTGTCCATGGAATGCATTGAAGCAGGCCTGGTGTAGACCAACAAGACACTTCGAGCATCCCTTCCTGTGTTCTTGTGGCAGAGTCCACACCTGTGCTGAGTTGGGACATCAACGCTGAAATGTCCAATGCTGTCCAGTCGAACATCATCCGGAATTCTGACTTTGAGTGGTTTTGGGCCGGCCGTGTCCTCTTCTCTCAGTGCAGTATTTCAGCATATATGTGTTTTGACAATGCTTCTGCGAAATGCAAGCAAATCCAGAGGTGCGGTCTGAGCCAGCGTGCTTGACTTGTACAGAATCCATGCATTCTGTATTACGGCATCGAGAGGCCAGATGAACAATGGCCACCACTATTTTTTGGTACGCATGTTGACCCTGTAATATGAAATGTTTTGATCTGCACGATCTACCCCACCCATGCTTTTGTTGTAGTCTTTGATTGCATCAGGCTGGTCAATATTGATGAATTCCTGCTGCTTCTTTGACCACCTTCGGACACTTCTTGCAGGGAAGACAGTGTTGCAGTTGCTGGCCAGGGTGACAAGATTGTTGTCGTTCCACTGGAGTAGAAGAAGGTTGTCAGGTTTGTCCAGTCTATAATCAAACACGCCTCTGCCTGCCTTCTTGATCTTTGCTACATCCAAAGGGCACTTGTCCATCTTGTTGGTGCGAATAGTGCCTGTTGCACACCAATCCCCATGTCTGCCAGAGTCTTCAGAAGGGGCAGACTCGTGAACAAAAATTGTCAATATAAAGTTTGAACGGTAAATCTTCTGGAAGCTCTGAGAGCAGATCCATGATGACAGCACCCCCGAGACCCAAGTCAGATTTGTGTTGTACATCTGCTCCACAGTATGGCTCAAACTGAATGATGTAGCCAGTGTCAGCAGCCAGTGTCCACAACTTCATCTGACGACTGCCCATGGCCAGGAGTGTGCATGTGCAGTGTACAACTTCCGCAATCTGGGAGAATGAATGACAAAGTGAAATTTAATTAATAATAATTTCCTCAGTGCTGACTAAAAATGGAACAAGTAGATATGAAACTTGTAATACTGGCTACAGAGTTCTTAGTGCAACAAACCACGTTGAAATCCGCCCATAAAAAAGCGTGAAATCAGCTATTTTGTTATTTGGGATTCGAACCATGGATGGGGCCAAAAACAATAGTTCCCCCATTTCGCTCGGGAACTAATTAGACCAATCACAGACTTGAATATGGCACATTGCCAAATGCGACTTACCGACGGTGATTTGTTTTTAGGGGTGCCCACTGAATACTAGCGCACCCTGACAGGGTGCACCACTTCAAGTGAAAAAAAATCAATGGAAAGTAAACAAACTCAGCAAAATGTGTTTTCTGACCTGTTAGCAGCACTGGTTGAAGTGAAGTATTCAACAAATGATTCACAATTTCAATCATTTGAAATATAGTTATGCTTACCCTTGTGAGGATGTTGAAGGTTGATCCATTTTTCTTGACATGTGCTTCTTGATCACAATGGCGAAAAATCAAAATCAAGGGAAGTCACTCTAGTAACCTGTCAAACATTTTAAAAACATCAATGTGGAATAGCAACGAAATAAACCTTTTTGATTTTTCAATTAGTTGATTTGGATAGGGGCGATCTATGACTGCACCCTGTGGGGGTGCGCAAGTAGAAAATGGGGTAATCCTTTCCAAAACTCAGCTGACTTGTGCGCATTAGCTGCCAAGGATTCGGCTGTGCTTCTGCGAAATTCCCGCCTTTTCTTCCTAAGCAGTTTTTTATATTCCTTTCTACTTAAAGTGTACTCAAGTCTGTCCTTTTCAAGCGTCTTTTTCTTATTCCTCTTGCTTTTCCTAAAAATCTTTAACATCTTTATACATTTAACTTTAGCATCTTGACATTCTTGGTCATACCATGCCTCTTTTTCTTCTTGGGCGAGATATGGCATTTTTTAACCATACAATGTGCGGCACACTTCAAACAATCATTAAACATCTCCAAGGCGTGATCAACGTCCAGTTCCAATACTTGAGCAGCATTTTCTAATTTGATTGTGTTATCTTCACTGTTAAAATTTGTTCTAAAGTCAGATTCTTTCGCTTTATCCCACAAAACTTTATTCACATTATTCGTCTTACTACTATCAGTTGTATTGCTAATGCCCCTTCTATCAGATTCCAACAAAATTGACAAGGTAACTGGTAAGTGATCCGAATCCACCCTACCTTTCACCGTTAAATATCTCCATTCAAATTGATAAAGCAGTTCAAAAGATGGAACAAAATAATCCACCAGGCTGGACCCAAAATCGGATATGAAGCTACAACTGTAATCAAAACCATGTTCAACAAGTCCGTTCAAAATGCAACAGTCAAAAATATTGCAAAAGTCAAGAAGCTGTTCACCGAACTGGTTCACTCCAACATCCTGTGAATTCCTTTTGACAATTTTCTTTGTTTCCTCCAAATAATCACCATCATCAGACAGACTAAAATCGAGATGTTTGTTGTTGGCTGTGCGAGAATTTAAATCGCCAAAAATCAAGGCATAAAAGTCGTTGTAGGATTCATGAAGATCAAGCATGCATTTTTCTAACACCTCGATACCATATCCATTAGATTCTGATTTCCAAAAGGGGGAATCGTAAGGTGGAATATAGGCTGCAATAAAGAAAACTTCCTTTATCTGTTCTTAAAATTCTTTTGATATTTTCAAAGTTAGAACATTATTGATATCAATTTCTATTCTTTGTACAAAATCGGAAAACACATTTTTTAACCAAAAACATTACACCCCCAGAACACCTTCCATGTCTTGATAGTTTCTTAGCTTTTGAAGAGTAAATATGAAAATCTTGAAAAATACTCATGTTAATTTCATTGTCCATAAATGTTTCTGTCAGACAAACAAAAT
>JADBJO010031979.1:12500-16173 GCA_016801955.1 Conus betulinus | reverse complement strand
GTTCCTGGTAGAGAACTTATGATGGGGTCAACGTGACGCTGACCTTCAACATTTCGCTGGAGTTTTGATGCGTGTCCATATGGTGCATTCCAACTCGTACAGGTGCTCCCAACTTCGTAATAGAGAAATTGTAGTTTCGTATCCGACACAAGTGCCAAAGTGAGGGACAATGCTGTGAAAACCTTGATAGTTGAAAAGTTATGCTGCGCCGGACTTCTGTGGGGGCCTGGATTCAGGAATGTTGCTTTCCATCCGTAGCTCCCAGGCATTGAGGAAAATTCCACTTTTGGAAGAATTTGTTTTGGTATATGTTGCCATTCGTCGTCTGTTCCAGGCATCTGAAACCAGAAAAATAGTCATTTGGTAATCATTAGTTTGTGTTTTTTGTTTGCAGATTGGAGTCAGTTCCTGCTATTGCGGCAGCTAGCTTGACCAGGAAGTGTGCACACAGGCCAGAGGCTCCCAGCTCTGTCCAGTAGCGCTTGCAGCAGCACTCTCGGGGCAGGACACTGCAATGGTGCTCCGTCTTTCATGTGCCCCTTTACACCTACACCCACACATCCAGGGCATGACAACCCAGTGCGTCTGGATTACCCTCAGCGGGTGGTCAACACACGACATGACTTCGACCGGGGAAGAAGCTTCCAAACCCTTGCCCCCTCCATCAAAAGGCCTAAAGTTGTTTGTTGAGGCAGCCAGTACAAAAAAAGCAAGGCTGATCCTGCCAACAAGAAGTCTCGAGAAAATGAATTTTGACCAGCCAGGAGTTTGCTCAGTCGCATGCAAGAGAAGAAAGTCAGAAGCAACAGCAGGAAAGCACAGTTTCAAGTTTTGCAATGGACGTTGTTGAAAAACTGGGACATGATCAAAAATCAAAAAAAAGAAAATGCAACTCAAGCAGTGAGATCCAGTGCATGATTTTCCAGGCATTGAATGGAGGAAAATGGACGATTAACTTGTACTTTTTGTTGCTGTGGTTGCAAAAGTGTAAATCATAAAAACAAAAATACAAAGAAAGAAAAATAAGTTATTTCGTAACCACTACATAAAAACTGTTACTTTTGAAGACATACTCTTTTTCTTGAAATAGTCGCCGTCAAACTGACGCCATCAAAATGACCATTATGTGGGAGAAGGTGACTTGTAGTGTTTTACCAAAGTTGTGAGTACAGTATCAACTGTGTGCCTGGATGTATATTTTTGGCCTTGTTAGTAAAGTCCTTAATGGACTCCTTGTTTATGTTTAATGATGTTCTTTCTTCTGTCATATAGTATATATATATAATATGATGTTGTATTGATTGGAATGATGACTTGCATTTCAAACAACAATTAATCATTTGCACCACAAAGAATGTTCATGGAGAGTCTTAATGGTATTTGTTCTTTCTTCTGATGACCAGACATACCTCTTTTCTGAAAATCACCATAAACTGACCATTCATTAGGTGGAGAATTGGTCGACTGGTTACTTTTTTTTTTTACCAAGCTGTAGTCAGTATCATGTGTTCTTGGCACTATTATTTTATGACGTTTTTACAAAGTCCTTCCGGAACTCCGTGTTATGTTTAAAGTGTTCTTCTTCTGCCAGTATATATACGTATGAACATGTCATTAACCTCCTTGACGCGATGCGCCCCACTTTTGTGGCTTTGCTGGTCCTCCAATGCGCCACTCAAGTGGCTCATTACACATGTCCCGCTGCACGCGTTGCCAATGCAAATGAGAGAGCTTTATGACCAATCAGAATATTTGCTGCTGCTTCTCTCCTTGCTTCTTTCTGTTCTTGCAGACGCCGACGAAAAGCCATTTTTTGAAAGATTTTTATACGTTTTTTTTTTTTTAACCAAAATGGAGCGGACACTGAGAGTGCTCACGAAGACGAAGACATCGTCCATGACACGAGCGAAGAATCTGTTGCAGAAAGCGGTCTGATGATGAACACGAAGGTAAATATGGCTTTAGTTTCGTTTGTAACTGTACAGGGGGCGGGTGGGGTGGGGGTGGGGGGCATCTATTTTTTAGCTTCAAAGGCATGGAGTGAAGGTGAGCGAGTCAGTGACTGACGGCACGTGTTTTCGTTTGTTTACGGTTTGGGGGAGGAATTGGGACGTGGGGTGCGTGTTTTTATATATCTGGGGATATGCCATTTCTGTTTCGTTCTGATAACTGGAATTACTGACGAAAATTCGTGTTTTTCTATTAGTAAGACTTTTTTTTCCTGTCAGGAAGACTTAGATAATGTTCATTAGCACAGGAGTTGATACAACAGTATTGAAGGGTACAAAGGGGGTGTGTCAGGGCTGATAACCTGTAAATCTGAAGTAGGTGAAATTGTGTTTTATTGCTGAGATTTTGTTTCTTATTGGTTTTGGCATTGCTAATATAAAATAAAAGCAGTATATATTATTGTACTTGTGTGAATGTGTGTGTGTGTGTGTGTAAAGAAATGCTGTTAATGTAATTGATATAATTTAATTTTGGAAGCAAAAAACTAAAAGGAAAAAAACAAAAAAATTTCTATGACTGAATTCATCAGAATATAAATCAGTTTATTAATGCTCTGAATTCTAATATTTACTGAATGTTTCCTTTTTTTTTTCATTGTTGTGTAGAGTCCAGCAGTTCGGATAGTGAGGGTGATGGTGAAGCTGTTGGCAATGCTGATCAAGACGTCAACGGCCTGTGGATGCCCATCATAGGAGAAGACCCAGGGACCTGATCCTATCAATTTCACAGCTGTTTCAGGCCCTTAAAAACATACCTCACCCTCCAGAATCCAGGCCCATTGACTATGTTGACCTCTTCTTCACTCCTGATGAGATTTGTTGGCCATATAGTAAGGGAGACGAACACATACAGTCAGCAGTGGATCAATGATCATGAGGAATACCTGCGCCAAAAACCCTCTTCCAGTTGTTCACCCAGTGGATCAAGAAGGGGGTCACAACAGCAGAGGAGGTCAGGGCCTTTCTGGGGGTGTCCTTCAACATGGGGCTGATCAGGAAGACCACCATCTAGCTCATACTGGGATTCCACATTCCAGTCATCGGAGCCAGAAGACACCGTGGTTCCCGGAACATTTTTCACGGGATCGATTCCAGCTGATGATGAAGTTTCTGCACTTCAACAATAATGTACTGCAGCCTCCAGCTGGTGACCCCTGCCCACAGGCTGTACAAGATCCAGCCTGTTATTGACCACTTCACTGAAAGGTTTTCTGCGCTACTACTACCACCCCGGCACAGACATCTCTATTGATGAGAGCATGGTGGGCTACAAGGGGAAAAAACTCCACATCTGCGGCAGTTTATGCCCCTCAAGCGCCATGCCTGCTTTGGCATCAAGGTGTGGTGTGTCTGTGATGCCCAGAATGGATACACCTCTTCTTTGAGGTGTACAAGGGCAAAAATCCCAGCAGCACCAGTGGATCCACATGGGTTCAACATACGCATTAGTCATGCGGACTGCTGACTGACTGCATGTGACTTCTTGAACCGTGGCCATCACCTGGGAGAGTAGACAAACTACTTCTCCTCACCTCAGTTGTTCCTTGACTTGTACCAACAAGGGACAACAGCCACAGGTACTGTCAGAGCCCACAGGAGAGGTCTCCCAAGGGGGGCTCTCTTCAGCAGCGACTGCGCAACCATGAGGTCACTGAAACGCCGGA
>JADBJO010031979.1:0-7500 GCA_016801955.1 Conus betulinus | reverse complement strand
GCTTTGTTCTCTCTGTCATACTGCTGCAACAGGTTTTCTACCAGCTTTGGAATGTCTTTGATTTCTCCTATTGTTTTATCTTCTTCTTCTTTTTGTCCGCCATTCTCATCAACACAAATGAGTTTTCTCTGTACTATTTCAATTTCTCCAAACATAGCTTCTTTCTGTTGTTGTCTTTCTTTCTTTTCACAGTCAAATTTTAATCCTATACTTCTGAGAAATCTTTTGCTGTCTGTACTTTGTCCAGCTTAACCCCAGACTAGTTCTTAGTGCAGACCCTTGCTTTTTGGTCACTCTCACAGGGCCACATCCAGCAGCATCAAGAATCTTTTGTCTGTGGGTGCGAGCAGTTCTTCTGATTTCTGATCCATGTTGTTTGATCACATCCTCTCTACTGCTTCCTGAAATATTCATTCTGATCTTCTGTATCATGTGAGATCTTTTCTTTCTCAGAGGAGATGATGCCAATGCAGAAGATTACGGGGCTGTCTGATCCTTTTCAACACAATGGCTGACCCCTTGTTTTGCACCTAACTGTTAAATGGTCACTTGACTGTCGCAGCTTCCTGCGTACCAAACGTGTCAGTAATTTTTCTTCTTCATCAGTGAGTGGTTTATCAATATCCTCATCATCCGAGTCTAAAAAGATCATTTTATTTTTCCGATGTCGGAAAGGCGATAGAGCTACATCACTGACTTGCGGCGTTTTCGGTGTGATTGGTGATGTCTGTGTGCAGAGTGTTTTGGGTTTTTTTAACTGGGGTTGACGTAGACTGACAGAATGACGTTGACACACTTTCGTCAACTAGCAAGTCGGCCGGACCACAAGTTTGTTGTGCGGGTCTTTTCACGGCCCCTACTCTCGGTTTTTTTAGGGGACGACCGGCTTTAGTTTTTTGATTCAAAGTGACTGCATGCTTTGCACTGACTGATTGATAGCTCTGGATCGAAAGTTGTCCAGATTTCCGACATTTTCTGAATATCAAGTGCAACACGTTCGATCGTAGTTTTGAAGTCGGACAGGTTGCTAGCGTGTTTCAGCCCCATGAGTTTTTTGTAACATTTCATACAAATGGCTGTAGACTGCTTGCCCTCTTCATCATTCAAAATGTCTAAATTGTAACAACGTGAGAGTTCTGTGGCATAGTTTTTTTACATAATTTCACACTAAACTGTCTATCTTTCTCCTTTCTTAACACGCGTTCTCCACAAACTCGACACACAGAATTCAGTCTGGCACAGTGCACACTGTAATCGTGGTGCTCACTTACCGCTGACTGCTGAGACGCCATTGTAGGAAAACTGATGAGTCACTTACCTCAAACTGTACACACTAAACTACACTTTAAAGAATCTGAATCCGTTATAAAACACACACAGACACAAATTGACTTCACATAATCCTCAGGCAACCCTAAATTAACCAAAACATTAGGCATTTAGTTGTATCGGAAGGTTGGAAAACAGACAAAATTGGTCACAAGCACAGCTCTCTGCAACACGTCTCACAGAAGAAAAAGTGCCGATCTGACAAGCGTGGCATCACCGGCATCCCTGAATTCGGTCAGGGTCAGCGGGTCACGCGGGTTGAGCTAAATGGTCTGGTCTGGCAAGAAAAGAACAGCCGTGGATGACGACGAGTGGTGGTCAAGGAAGACAAAGTACAGAAAAAATTAACAGGTGAGAAACTGACAGTCGGAGATCCTTCACTGAATGATATTGTTTCCATATTACTTAATGATATTGTTTCCATGTTATCAGACTTGAACACAAAATTTTATGACAAATTTGATGACATGAAAACGGATTTGGCAGAACTGAAAGAGTCATATTCCGATTGAAGAAAGAAACTTCGCGACATAAAGAATGCTACTGACAATCTAAGAACAGAAAATGAACTTTTGAAAGAAGAAAACAAGACCTTAAAGCAGAAGATAGACAATCTGAAGAAAAAGACAGACGATTTAGAAGGTCGTTCAAAAAGGAATAACTTGATTATCTATGGTATTCCTAGGAGAAAAAAAGAAACATGGCAAAACTGTGAGGATCTGATCACCGACATGATAACGGACAAATTAGAATTATCAGATACAATTCATTTTGATAAGGTACATAGATTAAACACAAGTGATAAATCTCCCATTGTTGCAAGATGTACATTCTACAAGGATAAAGAGACAATTCTCAAAGAAAAGCGAAAATTAAAAGGATCTGATATATTCATCGGCGAAGATTTCTCCTGGAGAGTCAGGGAAACAAGGAGGAAACTAACACCTTTTCTTAAGTCAGCCAGAGAGCAAGGTAAGAAAGTCACCATGCTTTTCGATCACTTAGTGATTGAAGGAAAAAAATATATACTTGAAGGAAAAAAATATATACTTGACACTGATGAGAAACTGAAATTATTCACCTAAGATTCTGACCGGACCTGTGCAACTAGCGCAATATCTAACCTAGCAGGGCATTTTACAGCAGAGAAACAGTTTAAGGTGACACTGGCTGCAACTTGTTCAGGGACTGGAAATCGACCAACCAGCCAACCTGTTTTGTGTGACAGTGAAGTGGTTCGTGGGGAGGGAAGGATGGGTTGTGTGCTGATCTTGCCGGTGACAGTCCAACATATGTGTTGTCAAATAAGCATGTGAGACACGCAGCAGAGAGTAAAACCGTTTCATCTCGTGTCTAGCATGCCACTTTATTTCTCCGTGTTTATGACACAAGCGTGTGACGCTCGTGACACGATTCGCATGGATGAGGAAGCGAGTGTGATTGATTGTAGAGATGAAGGTTTTGAAAATGATGTAATGGTGTCAGAAGAAAGCACAGATTTCCCTTTTTGTTTAACCATTGCTTCTAATGCAGGTAAACATGATTTGATGAAGGATGACTGTTTGACGACAAAGGAAGATTATGTGAAATACTCAGTTGATGGCGATGTTATGTATATGCCTGTAGATAATATGTCCAATACTATATGAGAAAGATGTTCTGAGGGCATTAGATATTGTAGGCAGAGGGGGAGAGTGTGCTGAAGATAGGATAATGGAAAGGCTAGGGTGCAGTGATGACATGAAAAGGAAGGTAACGGGAATAGGGAGGATAAGACAGGGGGAGAAAATGGGAGTAGGAGCGACATGACATGACACGGGAAGGGAGAGGGGGTAATGACTATTTGGCATGTGAAATTGAAGAAGAGGATAACAAAAATCAACTGGATGAGAATGGAGCTGACATGGATGATACGTTTAGTTCAACGAGTTCTGTAAATGTGGGTACATGTTTGGATTGAATGCCTCTTCTTCATTGGAATGTGTGTGGATTGCTTTCAAAACTTGAGGATGCAGATTTTGTTGAGTTCATTTTGGGAACTGGTTAAGAAATTCTCTCATAAAAAAAACAAAAACAAAACATACACACACACACACAACCACAAAATAGCATATCCATTGATCAGTGGTTTGGACATTTTCAGATATTATTAGAGAAAACACATGATTTCCCAGATGGTGATACAGTAGAGGATAGTGATGAGATATATGACAGACCAACATCTAGGGTTGAGGTAATGATAGCAGTTAGAAAGCTGAAGAATGGTAAATCGGCTGGACCTGATGATTTAATTGGAGAGTTTTTTTAAAACGCAGGAGAGCCAGTGTTAATGTTTTTAGTAAAATTATTTAACCATTTATTCAAAAATGGCATCTACCCAGATGACTGGACTGAGTCAACTTATATTACTATTTAAAGAAAGGCGATGTCAATAAAATGAACAACTACAGAGGTATATCACTGTGTAATATAAGTAGCAAGTTATATAGCTCAATAGTCAACAGCAGGTTACCAGAGTGGATACATTTAAATAACATAACTGGGGAACATCAAGCAGGCTTCAAGAAGGACCACTGTACGATAGATCATGCATTTACATTGCTAGCTGCCATTCAGAAACAGTTTGCAAAGAATCAAAAGTTGTATGTTGCATTTGTAGATTTCGAGAAAGCTTTCGACTCCATTTCTAGAAATTTGCTATGCCCTGTGTTGCTAAAAATAGAGTCAGTGGTAAATTATACAGATGTATAATAGAGATGTATGCATAGAGATGTAAAGGCTAGGATAAGAAGTGGGGGTAAATTATCAGAAGTTGTGAATTGCGCAAGGGGAGTAAAGCAAGGTGGTGTTTGCAGCCCGATTCGTTTTTTGTTGTTCGTCAACGAACTTGCACTAGAAATTATAGAAAATGGCAAACATGGTGTGTCCTTTGATTTGACAGAATTGGTCATATTATTCTTTGCAGATGATGTTATCTTTGTTATCAATATCAGTTGTTGGTCTACAAAGACAGTTGATAACTTGTATGCAGCTGCAATGAGACTGGAGCTAAAAGTGAATATGGAAAAAAAAAAAAAAAAAAAATATCATTGTTTTTTCGCAAGGGTGGGTATCTGGCTAGACATGAACAATGGATGTATAGAAATGAGCCAGTAAAAGTAGTAAACATGTGTAAGTATCTGGGTATATTCTTTTCAACCAGGTTGAGTTTTACCTATGCATGTCGAGATATATTTAACAGAGCAAAAAGAGCTGTTCTAATTATACTTAAGGTAATGTCTATCCTGCTCCTGTCAACGTCAGGCAAGGTTCTCAACAGGCTTCTACTGGAGAATGAATGAAAGAGGCTGTCGAGCCCAAGCTCCGAGACCAGCAGGCAGGCTTCCGGCGGTACAAATCATGTGCTGACCAGATCGCCAGCCTGCACATCATCGTGGAGCAGTCAGCATTACAGAGTCCCCGAGAAGATCATCTCCCCTCATCCGGTGCACCTACCAGGACATGAACTGCAGGATTGCCCACGTTGGCCAGCTGAAAGTTTTGAGGTGAAAACCGGAGTTCGACAGGGGTGCCTGCTGTCGCTGTTCCTCTTCCTCCTGGTCATTGACTGGATCATGAAGACCACTACAACAGGCAGGAACAACGGTATACAGTGGACACCTCTGGATGCAGATCGGCGACCTTGAATTTGCTGACAACCTGGCACTCCTGTGACACAGCCACAACCAGATGCAGGAGAAGACCACTCGCTTGGAGACCACATCGGCCAGGATAGGACTCAAGATTAACAGGGAGAAGACCGAGCTGATGAAAATCAAACACCACTGCCAACACATCAGTCACAGTCGGTAGAGAGTCTATCAGGGAGGTGGAGTCTTTCGTCTTCCTGGGAAGCGTGGTTGACCAACAGGGAGGCAGGGACTGAGACGTCACGTCACAGCCAGAATCGACAAGGCAAGAGCAGCTTTCGTCATGCTCGAGAACATCTGAGCATCTGGAGGAATCAGCCTAAGAACCAAACTCCGCATCTTCAACTCCAATGTGAAAAATCAGTTCTGCTCTACGGATGCAAGACATGGCGGACAACACAGACGATACAACAAAAGATTCAGACATTCTTCAACACCTGCCTGAAGCGCATTTACAATATCTGATGGCAGGACAAGATCTGAAACGAAGATATGTGGGAGCGTGTGGGACAGGAACCAGTGGCCAAGCAGATACTGCGAAGAAAGTGGGGCTGGATCGGACACACCCTCAGGAAGCCAGCATCCAGCACCATACAGCACACCCTGACCCGGAACCTGCTGAGAAAGAGAAAAGAGAGGCCGGCCTCGTAACAGCTGGAGGCGAGACACTGAGGCACAGTTGAAACAACAAGGGACCAACTGGACTGGAATGACCAGAACAGCCCAGAACAGAGTGCGATGGCGAAGGGTCGTCAATGGCCTATGCTCCACTTGGAGCGATGGGCAAAATGATGATGATGATGAATGTATAAGCTTGACTGTAGTTCGTTTAATATATTTAAAAAGTTATGTTATGTGAATGGAGAAGTTTCATGTCAAAGAAAAGAGTGTTAAGAGATTTTGTAATTTTGCGATTGTGGAATGGAACCTACGGTTTTGATGCTTTTTTGTATTCATGGAGTGCAACCACAAGTGATGTGGAAGAGTGGGACGCTGAGTGGATTGTGAAGTGTGTTCACCCAATGTGAGGAAGGGTGGAAAAATTATTGTTACTTCAGAGAGGAGCTCTGGACACGGACATAGGAGGATGTCCTATTGTAACCCTCCTGGGTTTTAATATTGTTAGGACTAGGATTGTCCTGTGCAACCCTGGGTTGGGTGTGCTACATGGTTGGACTGGTTTGTCCGATGCAACCCTGGTTTGGGTGTGCTTAACCCTTGTGGGTGTAAGATGCCTGGCGTGGCAAAGTTTCACTAAGTTTAGAGTGTAGATGTAGACTGGACTGGAAGTCTACTAGGGTAGGCTTGTTTATTATTCCCTAGAAGGTGAGTACCAGTTGGGGTTGTAAACTGGTTAAAGCAATTACATTAAAGGTGTAATTGTAATGATAACAGAAGTTTGATGATTATAAAGATTTGAGGATATTGCGCTATTTGGGAAAAAGAGAAAGATGAACGTTGAACGCGAAAAAAAAGAAGAATTGAAAAAATAAATAAATGAAATATTGTTGTATAAAGATTTCTTTCTGTACCCCAACTGTAGGTAGGAATAAGTTGGCGGAACAAGACTCGTGTGAGTATTCTATTTTGATTTTGGAGTGAATGTGAAAGGAGTTAAAAAGGAGCTATGAATAATAAAAGAGAGAAAGAGAAAAAAAAAAAATAAAATTCATTTTAGAGGTTAACCCTGGACCTAGGGTTTCGTTACAGAATCCCTCAGCGTCCAGTGGTGTTCCCGACTAAGGTGTACCAGTCTAGTGAGGATCCAGACTGTGGTGGTCCAGAGGTGGTACAGCCCAGTGCACGAAAGCTCCTCGACAAGTCAAAGAGATGACTTGTCTTTACTGCAATTATTTAATATAAGAACTGATAGTGTAATATGTGTGTGTGTGTTGATTCTTGATAAAACTTTGAATATTGTATTATTGTTTATATGTGTGGAAATATCTTGTGAGGAGAAGAAATAAATTGTTGGAAAAAACGCACTGAAGTGAAAAGAAGATTTAAGACCCTTTTCTTTATTATTGAGTAAAGGGAGCGTTTTATAGAAAACTTAATTTTGTGGTGATAGTGCTCCTTTGGGTGTGGAGTGATTGTGCGTTGCGTACGGAGTAAGCATACTGTGTTTGTGAGTGCAAGTGTGGATGTGCACAGATATATTCAGCCCTAGTATTATAATGACCCATGCCAGTTCAGAGTTAATCTACTTATTGCATGTAGAAATGAGAGTGTGTTATCTAATGTACCACTATTTGCTTATAAAGCTTTAAAACGTTAGTGTACTGTTTCAACATAAAAGTGCTATGGATGGACCACATACCACTGACATTTTTGTGTGTGTGTTTTTTTTGTTGTTGTTTTGTTTCTTTCTTTATGCTTTACTTTATGTTTGTTTAGTGCATGACAAATCCTTTATGACCAGTGTCTAAATTGCATGTTATGTATGTATATGCATGTGTGTGGGTGAGATCATATGAGTCGG
>JADBJO010031978.1:12500-16175 GCA_016801955.1 Conus betulinus | reverse complement strand
CCCTTATTCTTGTAGTCATGTTGTCCTGCTTCCACGTCTTGTCTGTCTGAATCCCCCGTCATCTTGTCTGTACTTTCTTTCTTGCCTTACTGCCGGATCTTATACTCCTAGGCTTTACCTCCAATACGCCCCCCACGTCCCCCCCCCAGTTCACAAATGTGTAAAAGGGGCATGAGGAGGAGGAGGTTGAGGTGGCTCGGTGGGGGGTCATCGTGGGAGAAGTGGGGACCGAAAAGTTAGAAGAGGGAGGAAGCTAATAGATCGGGGTTTATAATGGAACAGTCACAGGTGGTAGAAAGAGATGCTGTGTTGCGTTTTCATTTTCGCTATCCACCACGCCACTCCCCTCGTGGACCTATGCCACCCCCGATCATTCACCTATCTCTCTGTTCTCCCTTATTCTCACATCTCTAGCCACCAGCTCGCCTTCGGCTACCACCCCTCCTACTATATCACGTTCCCGCAGTTACGTTCACTCCATTTCTCTCTCTCTCTCCTTCCCTCCCCTCTTCTTCTTCTCTCTCTCTCGCTCTCTCTTCGCTCTCTCCTCTCTCTCTTATCTCTTGTTTTTGTGATCTTCGTGCAGTTTTCTAGCATCATCCTCTGCTACGTATTTTCCATCTTGAGTTTTCTTTCAAGGCTGGTATTCGGGAGAGCCGACCTTTCTATCTCTCCCCCCCCACCCCCCCCCCCCCCACCCTCCCCCCCCCCCCCCCCCCTGTTAGACCACCCCCCCCCCCCCCCCCCCCCCCCCCCCCCCCCCCCCCCCCCCCCACCACCCCCCCCCCCACACCCCCCCCCCCCCCCCCCCCCCCCCTAACAAAAATAACCCAACAAAACCTTTGTATCCTCTTTGTAGCTTAGGTGTGAAAGTGCCACTACTACCTAAACCGAACTAGCTGAAAACTAAACCCTGTATCCCAGCGCCCCCCAACAAACATTAAAATCGCAAGAAAAATGTTTCATGGTAGCAGCAATGCCGAAACATACAAGACTAGCATGGTGCGTGAGAATTGAAGAGAGCGGAGAGAAGGAGAGAGATGAGGAGCGAGAGACGGTGATGAGAGAGGGCGAGTAGTGAGAGAGAGGAGAGAGATCGAAGAAGCGAAACGAGAGGGGGCGAGAGAGAAGACTGAAGACGCCTTTACAAAAAAAAAAAAAAAAAAAAAAAAAACAAACAGTCACAGTAATAAAGGCGGAGGGATTGAAACAACAGAAACCGTCCCTCTATTTACAATTCCTATCACTTCTACCACCCCTCCTTCTTTCACTCTCGCCCCCCCCCGTCCCCCAACGTCTCTCTCCTTTATGTACGCTCTTCACACCACACACACACACACACACACAAGCAACACGCACGCACGCACGCACGCACGCACGCACGCAACACTCACACGCACGCACGCACGCACGCACACACACACACACACACCACACCACACACAATCACCGCACACGCGCGCGCGCACCCACATGCATACACACATACACACATGCGCACAACAAGACACACACATACACACACACGATGCACGCACGCACGCATGCATGTTTTGCGTGCACACACATACACACACGCGCGCACATGCACCGCACATACGCTCTCACACACGGTCAGACAACAACACACACACAAACACACACACAACATACACACACAACACACACACACAACACCACACACACCAGACTCACACACACAAGCACAGACGACAAGACAGACGACAGACAGGCACACACACACACACACAAACACACACACACACACACAACACACACACACACACACCACACACACCACACACACACACACACATCAGTCCCAGTGAAAAAAATTAACTGGCGCCCACATTTAATCGTCGTTAAAAATATGAAATGCTGAGATGAAAAACTTGTCTTTGTCAGCAGATGTGGGATCTTTACCTTGCTCATTTTTTCAACAGATGTGGGATCTGCACTTTGCCCAATGTCAGGAGTGTAAGGGATACGTAGTTTTGAGAAAAGACGGGTCACGACCTGGCTCCGCCTTGATATAATTTCGACTGTCGCCTGCACAAACGAAGCGTGGAAAGAAAGAAAAGAAAGAAAGAAAGAAAGAAAGAAAGAAAAGAAAAGCAAAAATGAAAAAAAAAAATGAATGAAAGAAAGAAAAGGTCTGCAAACCCAAACCGGATCCTGGAGACCTCAAAATCTTGTTGGTCGGCATTTTTATGCATATGAGATTTTCTTTTCTTTTCTTTTTTTTTTTTAATAGCACGAACACGCAGCTGTTGACTAGTCCCGACTATGAGTGTGTAGTTCACCCATTTACTTCTGCATGCCTTCCCCTTCCTCCCTCCGCCCCCCCCTTCCCCTTCTTCTGTTCCCCTTGCCAGTTATTCCAACGAGTCTGCCCCGGCTGGGAGGTCGTGGGTTCAAATCCCATCAGAAGTCATGTGGGGTTTTTCTGCCCCGACCGGTTCCTACCCAGAGTTGAGTTTGCTGTGGACTCAGGTGGGAAGACTGGGACCAACACAGTCGAGTTTCATCCACTTAATGGATGCGTTTCTGAGAGTGTTGCTCAAAATTTCCTGACCAACACTGCAGGTGCCTGTATCTCTCGGGCCTGGTTGACGCCGGGATTATTATGAAAGGAAGCGTAGAGTACAGCCCTGTCATGTAGTCTCAGACCGAAATGGAAATCCGTAGCATCATCTTAATCATCCTCATTCTCATCGATCAGCATTAAAAAAAAAAAAGTCTCAAATTCTGTGGCCTTCATGCCCTGCTCTCATGGTGACCTCAATTTCGATGTCCTCTCCACGTCTGTGGCCTTGGTTTGGTTCCGTCGGGGTCACCGGTATCGGCGAGTCCATGGGGGCTGTCGTTGGACGGACGTGGTGGCGCCCCTCCGGAGGGGAGAGCTCACTCACGCCGGCTCAGCGACTAAGCAAATTATTGTCGTCAGTAGGGGGCTTAGTAGGTGGTATCCTGGGTATGTTAGGATCAGAACAGGCGCCACTGAACACCACCGAAGTGACTCGGCAGTAGTGCAGTGTCTCCCTCCGGTGGGTTGCCTCTTGACGACTTTGACATTGACTGACTGCTCCCTGTGGATTGCCGGTGCGGGGGCTGCGGTGGGGCCGACCGGGCTGTGGCTGTGGACAGGGTGTCGAATTAAGCGGCGTGCGTGCTCTGCCTCTGAGCTGGCGCAGAGGTTGGGACAGAAAAAAAAAAAGAGCAAATCTGTTAAAAATAGGATGGTAAAAGGAAGTTTTAAAAATCGACAGCTCTGTTTCGAGCGCTAGTTCTCGTCAGGATGGTTTTTGGGTTGTCTACTGCCGGTGTTATATGGCCCAATGTCACTGTTTACACGTGCGGATTGGCTGCACGTGTTGTTCAGTTTTCAGGTTGTTTACAGTCAGGGTGCGTTTGCTGACAACGATTTCCATTTGTGCCTGCAGTTGTTTACTATTTCTACTTTAGTATTTAGAGTTGCTAAGTGTGGTTTGCATAGTATTAACCATTTTTTCTGTTGAACATAGGTTGCATCTTTTAGAAATGTCTGTTTGTTGTATGGTGATGCCCTTTTTATGATTTTCCAGGATATGTTATAGTTTATTTTTGTGTCTCTAGTCTCCAAATATATTTGCTCAGTTCTGTTTGGTTTTTGTATTTTTCTTGTTGAATGACTGT
>JADBJO010031978.1:0-7500 GCA_016801955.1 Conus betulinus | reverse complement strand
CCTGAGGGTCAAACAGTGTGAGTGTGGTGTGTGACAGGTCTACGACTGTCAGTCTGTTGTGCTGTGCAGCAGAGGACTGGCCTTAACCAGTGAGGTGAGAGGATTCCCAGACAGCGACAGTGTTTCCAGATGTTCCAGGTGAAGGAAAAGGTGACAAGCTGACTTGCTTCAGTTGGTTACCACTGAGGTCGAGGAACTTCAAATTCAGCAATGTTACGTTAGGTATGTGACTGATTGAACACTGAGCAAAGACCAGGTAAATAAGATAGGTATTGAGGCTGACATCAGACAGCGTCATGCCAGAACCTGTGGCGTCTAAGGAACGGAGCTGAGGGAATTGTGCTGCAAGAAAGGGCTGACCACATTGAAATGTGTGACCTTGACATTGACAACTCAAAGGACAGGTCATCCCACACAGCAATTCATCATCATGCTTTAGGCAGTGAGACCAGCCGTCACATAAATGGTCACTGTGCAAACAGATCCCAGAAATTCTGCATCGAAAAAATCCTGGACATGCCATGTCCTCACATCCCTCTTCATCCTGGTGGTCAATACAGTCGTACATTCCATTTGCAGCGTGTGAAGACAGGCACACAGTCATTGAACTCACCAGGACAACGGTAATGGCTGTCAGGACAGGACTCATTGGACTTCATGGGGGTTGAAGTGAGACAGCCTCCTGCTGTCCGTGTTAAAACTGATGAGACCAGGGGATGGAAAATACGGCGGTGAAATTAACACGTCTCTTAGAAAATCACAGTCTTGTTCATCAGATTCATCCCAGCAGTCAAAGAACTGGTCACATACGTTGTTGAAGCGCAAACACTGACCGTTGGCACACGTGAATTTCTTCACACAAGGTGAATGATAACAGAACGATTCATCACTGTTGTCATCGCAGTCAGTAACAAAGTCACACACCAGGGTGAATGATAACACGAGGCGGTTATCACTGCAGGCAAACAAAGGAGTCAGAGTGACTGGAGAATTTGCTGAATCAGGCTTCTTATCAACGGTTGACGTGTGGTAAGGAAAACTACAAACTATTTCAGTGTGACAAAAGTCTTTATAGCGACCAGGGTCACAGAGGAATAATGTGTAAGTCATGTGACCATCACGGCATATAGTCATAGACTGTTGTGTGGGTTTGTTACGAATTTCTAAAGAAATATTTTGTAAGTGATAAGACCACCCGTCACTTTGACTTCCATTGAATGTACACATTGCACCATGTTGGGAGAGATGATTGCATTTATACACGCTCTCAAAGTAACTTCTCTATAACTAGCTAAAATCGACATTGCCTTCTATCATCAAAACGTACTGTTACATCTATGAAACTCACAGTATGATAAAGAACAGTTTTATCTTCGTTTATTATACAAAACCGGTACACAGAGCGCAGTGGTTTATACAGAAAGGATAAACCAACAAAATATTGTTTAGCGCTATTCTTCACAGTTCTTAATATGTCAAACGCGCGATCCCAGTCTCTCACACAGGTAGGGAAAGTCAACTTACCACCCAGCGAAACGCAGTAGTCACTAGCTACTTTCCTTGGTTTTTCTTTCTGACGAACACCACCAAATCCATCTAATATTTTTTGAAAAATATACACAGCCATCACATCTTTGTCCGAGAGTGCTGAGATTTTTGCTAGATGTACACGTACAGAAATTTGCTGGATCTGTACAATGGCAGATACTTCCCTCAGAAACCACACACACACACACACACACACACACACACACACACACACACACACACACACACACGCATGCACGCGCTCACACGCACGCACGCGCGCTTGCACGCACGCACGCACGCACACACACACACACAAGCACGCACGCACACGCGCATGCAATCACACACACACACACACACACACACACACACACACACACACACACACACACACACACACACACACACACACACACACACACACACACACACACACACACACACACACACACACACACACACACACACACGCTGTTTGAATGATTCCCACTTGCAGAGCTTCTCGTTTTCCGGTCCATTGTTACATTCGAAAGAATTCGAAATGAAGCAAAAGACGATGTTGTGAGCTACAACGGACACGCCAATTGAAAAACTGTGTGTTGCCTGCCCCTGCTTGATACTTCTTCAGTGCAGGTCAGACGCACGCTAGATCAGGTGAAGGCATATCTTTGGGCACTTGAAAATCCCCCAACCCACCACATGAGGTAGTGTAGGACGTGAGAAATCGTGGATGGATAATTCACCTCTTTCAAGATCTCCTGCGAATTTTCTTGCCTTGATGCGTTCCACCAGCTTCCCTACCATATTTGCATTGTGAGCATGCTGCATGCATTAACCGACCCAATTTTTCTTCCTGCGTTTGGCAGACGCATCAGATTATTGCGTGTCCAGTCTTCTGGGACATAGCCGTGAACAAAATACCCTGGTAGAGACCCAAAATATGGTTCTGTCTTCTATATAATATCTCTGATATTTGTAGTTGCAAAGAGATATGGATTCCATACTTTGTCCGGACCTGGACCACTGTCTTCAGTGCACTTTGCACTTGTTTTATCCAGTTCAGGTGCTGTGATTCCATCACTTCACCCTGTTTGAAGTAGCTGTTGATATAACTGGGTCATATATCTGTGGTGTTCCTCCACATTCTTCTGATTACTCTGTTCTATGAAGCGTTTCAGGAGGGCTGACCCTTTCCCCTCATTATTGCCGAGCTTTATGGTCCCATCAGCGCCTAAAGTATCTGGGGTGGCATTTGCACTGTATATCCCTTCCAGGTGATGATAAGACTGTCCGAACTGAATGAATGTTGTGCCATGTTTTATTGCCAGAAAATTGTAGCCATTTCCTTTCTTTTGCTTCCCCAGCTACTGCTTTGAAATGGTCAGTCTGTGGATCGATGCCTGTTTGAAAATCTGGACCATCTAATGTGAGAAGAAACCTAAAGAAACACCTGAACGACGTCAAGCTACAATATCATAGACCATCCTGCAGAAGTCAACGTGAGGAGAGGAAGTGGCCACAAAGTGGGTGCGGATATGACCTTTTGCTAATCATGAGCACTTCAACGCACGAATTGATGACTGGTCTGGATTTGAGCTTGTCCTTGATCCGCATCGTCATGGAAAGCGTACACATCATGGTGTCGTTTTGTGCAGTTTGGCGCCACAAACAACATGAAGGTCGATTAATCGATGTTACCTATGTTTGTTACTGTTCGTCTGTATGTTTTTTGACTCTAGTCAAAATCCAAAGGGCTGTGCCAGTCTTGAGTAAAAGTTCATTCGTATTCATTTTCTCCAGTTGTTGTTGCTGTGTAGACGTGTCAGGTACAGGGTATATGGGCAAGCTGTTTTGGGGGGATGTCTTTCTTTGTTGCGTGTGCTCTCCATTGTCTTTCTGCTAGGCAGGTGGGTGTCGTAAGCAACATTCGTTTGGAGTTATGTTTCAACAAGTTAGCGGGAGTTACCCTGCCTGTTCTAATTTCAAATTTATAAACATGCATCATGATATAATGAACAGAGAACACCACCATCTGTTCGCTCTTCAGAACAGGATGACATCAAGTGTGCACTTTGCTGCATGTGGAAGGCGTAATAGCACTTGTCGTGGACACCTGCTTTGCACTTCGTGCACCTGGGGTAGGCTTTCTTTCCGCAAGATAGAAGCCACACTCAGCTGAGCTTTCCATGGCTCAGTGATGGCTCCTGTGATGTGGTCCATCCTGTCACAGCGAAAGAACCTCTGGGCGGCCACCCGTTTACTCACAAGGGCAAGACCTTGAAAGGAGAACAGCAGGGCTGACTGGCCAAAGGAAGATGCACAGCAAGACAGCAACAGGGCAAGAAGGGCAGACTCTGGCGGCCAAAGGAAGATGGTGACAGCAAGGGTCTGGCGGCCATACCAAGAAGAGTGCAAGTGGCTTCGGGCCAGACTTCTGATGTTGCTTCGTCCCAGTACAGATGGACGGCATGTTTGCTGGATGGTGACATCAAGGCAGCAGCCAATGAGAGGCCACCGTGATTTCTTTGAATGGATGGTGATGCGATCATTTTCCACAAGTTGGTCCATCCGATCCACACCACTCGTTGTCTTCTACTCTGGACCAGCGTGTTGCTTTCTGCAGAGGCGGGGTTCGAATCCCATCAGAGTCATGTGGTTTTTCTGCCCCGACCGGCTCCTACCCAGAGTTGAGTTTGCTGCGGACTCAGTTTGGGAAGACTGGGACCACACAGTCGAGTTTCATCCCACTAATGGATGCGTTCTGAGAGTGTTGCTCAAATTTCCTGACCAACACTGCAGGTGCCTGTATCTCTCGGGCCTGGTTGACGCCGGGATATATTATGAAAGGAAGCGTAGAGTACAGCCCTGTCATGTAGTCTCAGACCGAAATGGAAATCCGTAGCATCATCTTAATCATCCTCATTCTCATCGATCAGCATTAAAAAGGCCGACCGGGCTGTGGCTGTGGACAGGGTGTCGAATGAGCGGCGTGTGTGCACTGCCTCTGAGATGGCGCAGAGGATGGGACAGCAAAAAAAGGATGCGACAAAAAAAAAAAAAAAAAAAAAAAAAAAAAACGGACAAGCCCATCTTGACATCCGTGGCTGAGTCAAAAGCTCCCCGCGTGTCTTCCTCCATCTCCTTGAGAGACTCCAGCAGACAATCCTGAAGCCTGTTGGCACGGACAGTGTCTGTACAACCCATCCCCTTCTGGGTCCAGGGAGGGACAGTGTCCACCAGCTTCAATGATGTGAAAACGGACAGTGTCTGTATAACCCATCCCCGTCTGGGTCAGGGAGTCCACCAGCTTCAATGATGTGAAAACGGACAGTGTCTGTACAAACCCATCCCCTTCTGGGTCAGGGAGTCCACCAGCTTCAATGATGTGAAAACGGACAGTGTCTGTACAACCCATCCCCTTCTGGGTCAGGGAGTCCACCAGCTTCAATGATGTGAAAACGGACGGTCTGTATAACCCATCCCCTTCTGTGGGAGTCTTCAATGTAAAAAACAACCTGTATAACCCTTAAGGGTCAGGGAGTCCACCAGCTTCAATGATGTGAAAACGGCGCTGAATGTAAGGTGAAAGATCTGCCTTCTTTCTGCAGCTCAGCTAAATCAATATCCCATACACACACACACACACACACACACACACACACACACACACACACACACACACACACACACACAACTGCCAACTCACGGTTAACTTTCTTTCACCATCTAAAATCTGTTGCACGTCTAAATCTTTGCTGTTGCTGTTGTTGGGTCAGTTAAATGATGGCGATTGTTATTAGAGGCTTCCCTTCCATTTTCTTCGCCCCTGTCTTCATCAGTGTTAACATCACCTACTCTGGTGGATCAATGTAGATTCTGGCCTCTTCAAAGCTTGTGTCATCCTCAAACACACACTGACCACTTCACGAACAGTGAATCGTCTGAAGAAATAATGACACACAATGATTAATGAGTACGAGAAAATGCCCCATCCCTATTGATCCTACAGTCCCTGAAAAGGGATGCTAGTATTGGTCTACACAATATCAATGGTAATCAATACTCATCAGACTAGCAAAATGGTTTTGTATTAGTGTCTAATAACCCACATTTGTTCTTTATTGCATACAAAAATGAAAACAAAGGAGATATGGGTTTATTTTGAAGTGACTCATGACTGGCGACAAAAGATGTCCCACCTTGCAAATGGCAGCCTCTTCAAAATCGAAGCAAAGGGACATCTGTATCATAAACCGATCACACAAGACAACAGTTGTCTCCTCCCCACTACAAACATCATCCACCTGTACAAATTCAAATGGGTCCAAAGGCCAGTGGTGCCCAAAAAAGGAACAGCAGGACTACATGGGTTTTAGAGCAAGCCTTCTTCTTGTGGCCACGACTGTATGTTGAACACTGTACAATTGAAGATTCTCATTAATGATGTTATTTTTCTTCGCACTGTTCATAACGGAGACCATCAGCACGCAAGATTCAAAACCTCTTTTCTTTTTTTTGGCCAATTTATGTAGAATTATGTGCATGTAGTAAGTGTAACTTAGCCAGCAAATCTATTGTCTGTTCTGTATGCAAGTTGTTTTTCCTCTGTGACCTTTTTCTTGGTGATATTATAAATGCATTCTTTCAAATCTTGCATCACGACCCCCGCGCATACCGACATTCGACGCGCGCGCGCAGATGACAATAAACCTCTCACGACACCTCCCTCTCACTCACTCCTTCCCCCCTTACTACAAGCCAGCTCGATTTACGGCTCCGTAAATCCTCTATATTATTTTTTTTTCACACTAAACTAAATCACTCTTTAACACATTTCAACCCCAAAATCTTCCACCTTCACTCCCTTCTTTAACGAACAGCCTGCCCCTCGCTTCTCACCTGGAGTTACGATGACGACGAAGACGACACAAGACGAACACCCGCCAAAGCAGCACCAGGCCGGGGAAACCCGCGCTCCCTTGAAATGCGTGGAAGCTGTAGGCAGACACCGAAACACCGAAATACTTCTCCAAGGAACTCCGAGCTGTCACCAGGACCCGCCGATGGACTTCCAGGCAGCCCACTAAACCAAGTGGCAAAACTGCCTCACCAGACACTGGATCAGACCTCCGTCTCGAGCTAGGAGTCGCAAACAACTGAACTAGATAGTCAAAAAGACAGACGACACCTAGAGGTGACAGACACCATGAAACGGACAAGGCCACACCCTGACTGCGACAAATCGTCTATAGGTTGCCCAGGGAACGACACGACACCACTCCAGATAAGGGCATGAATATCGTCAATCGTATACAAACTCAAAACACTAACTTGCTCAAAGACCAATCAACAATCAATCACCCAAAATACCAAGACCACACTTCTAAACATAGGAACACTGTGTATCGGCACAGACTCCAAACCACCAATTCCTCCAATCATCAATCAATAATCACTAACAGCCTATACCCAAGACCAAATATGGACCTAACCATATCCAAACACCATCTCCAATAACTCATCAGCCAACCATCAATAAAACATCAAAACCACAAAACCACAACACAATCACAAAAAAGATACGGCCAAATATAGGCACAAACTGCACCCTCTTTGGTCGATAATCTACCTACAATAACTCGACCAAAACACACACACACACAAACACACACACACACACACACACACACACACACACACACACACACACACACACACACACACAAATAAAATAAAGCACACATCATAACTCCAAAATATAGACATGGGAAAAAACAAAAAACAAAAACAAAAACAAAAAACTAACCACTGCACTGCCAACCACTCCGCCATACGACAAGCACAATTATGTCCCTTGAATGTCCGTGCGTGACAAATATAGTGAACTCCCCTTTTTACCTGTTAAAATGATGGCTATGTTATTAGGTCCTCATATGTCATGTATTACAGATCTTCGGCAATTGATGAATA
>JADBJO010031977.1:0-12500 GCA_016801955.1 Conus betulinus | reverse complement strand
CTGTCTTCTCGTTTGTTTTCTTTCTGTCTTTATCTTCTCTCTTTTTTCACATCCTGTTAATTGATAATCCGTTTAGTTTCTATTTTGTTTTCTCCTTTTTCGTTCTTTCTTATCTGTTGAGCAGATTTTGAGCATGATTAACACCCTGAAGAGTCGTCATAAAGTGGATAAGCTGTAGCAATTTCTGTTGTTGTTTTTTAAAGAGAGAGAGAGAGAGAGAGAGAGAGGAGGGAGAGGAGAGGGGAGACAGACAGACAGACACAGACAGAGACAGAGACAGAGAAGAGAGTCAAAGTCAAGGCAAAGTAAAAAATGTTTTTATGTCAGGTTTTTTAATGTTTTAATGTCAGGCCTCTGGCCCATAGCATATATAGCAATAGCACAGCAAGAATCATTTAAAATTGAATAAAACTGCTTCCTTAAGAGAGAGAGAGAGAGAGAGAGAGGGCGAGAGAGAGGAGAGAGAGAGAGAGGAGAGAGAGAGAGAGAGAGAGAGAGAGAGAGAGAGAGAGAGAGATGATGTAATCAATAAGACCATGGCCCCTTTAATGCGAAAGTAAGATCATGATCAGTATGCTCTTTGTAACGAAAATGATGAGCAAGATAGATCCGATACTCAAAACCAAAATCTTGTCATGATGTATTTTAAAGTGTCTGTCCATTTTTACGTGGATATATGGAAAAAGAAAAGTTAAAGAAGCCACCGGAATCAAGAACGGACGCCCCAGCCTGAACAGAGATTAAGGGTTCCAACTCCCCCCCCCCCCCCCCCTCCCCCCCCCCCCCCCCCCCCCCCATCTACAATCAGATCCTGACAACTATTCATCCCACACAACAGTCGCCCCCACCAGGCCTGGCAACGCTGCCGCAACAGCAACAGTGAGCTGAAGAAGACAGGGCGACCCTGTCGAAAATATTCTCAAAGTAAGCTTTTGATTCTGAGTCTAAACTACTTTTCTAAAAACCTTGAGGTCTCAACATGAGTGGTCCACACTTGCACGTGCAATCTGTCCATCTCGTGCGAAGCATGCAGGAGAAGACCAGCAGTATTACCCCGACTGAACCATACCTACTCCGGCCCAAGTTCATGCTGTTTCACTATTTCTCTTTACTACAGTTTACTTTATATCTTCGTCTCAATCATACAGCAGTTTACGAGCTTTTTTCGGTAGTCTTGACTTTTACGTCAGTGTAAGTTTCTACCAGTACAGAATAATCATCCAATCATCGAATTCTAGTTGTTAAAAAATCGGAAATCTGCCTCTCACATAATTTTGTTAGATCATTCGGTATTTGTAAGACACTCGAAAGAATTTCTTCAGGGAAAACGAATGGACCGTTTCACAGTTTAATGTCACATTGTCTAGACCCCGCACTTCAGCGCCATACTGTACAATGGGCCGAACACGCGAATGAAACAATTAGCAAAATTTGCGACTGATTTCCCTGTCTAGATGAATGCCGCTTTACACACACTACAGTACGCTTGATCCTGCCTGCTAATTTTTTTTTTTTATATAAGCAAGAGCAAAACTCAATCGTGTTGAGAAACAAATGCCTAGATATTCATATGCATTGACAACGGGCATAATTACTTTACAACAAATGCTCACTAACTCCATACTTGAGAGACTTGAGAGAGAGAGAGAGACGAGGAGAGAGAGAGGAGAGAGAGAGGAGAGAGAGAGGGGGAGGGGGGGGGGGGGGGCGTAGAGACACAGCAATTAACTTTAAGGACCGTTTCAATCAATTTAAAGCAATCGTGCAATCTCTGGATCTGCCATAATGCCACGGTTTTGTTTTCTTTTTCCGCTTTTTTATTTTTAATTTTTCAATAGTTGCCGTAACTATGCAGCATTATTTTTCAATGGGTGCCAACAAAAAGGAAAAAAAAAAAAAAAAAATCTTGAGCCGTCAGGCATATACTGTTTTTTTGCCCTTTTCTGTCTTTGTGTTTATGTATTTCTCTTCACTTTTTGGAACCTTTCGTTTCCTTCTTTTTTTTTTTTTTTCTTTCTTTCTTTTTTTTATTTTTTTTATTTTTTTATACCCGATTTGTCTTTCGTACACATGTGCGGAAGAGAGAATGGAGCCATATGTGGAGGGTTAGTTGAGGAGTCGTGTAAGACAGTGCGGAGAGAGAGAAGAGAGAGAGAGAGAGAGAGAGAGAGAGAGAGAGAGAGAGAGAGAGAGAGAGAGAGAGAGAGAGAGAGAGAGAGAGATGCATTCAACAATGCCCATAGTCCGTTTTCGAAGGGTACGTGAACTAAAAATTACAGGCACAGGAAAACTTTCCCAATGAAAATGGGAACGGGCAAAAAGAACACAGAGATATGAACAACGTAGTTATTAACAAAGTGCAGATCACATTCTGAATGCTTTGTACACATAACATGCAAATTGTTTGACAATGTTTTCACGGTTAAAATGACATAAGCAATGTCCGGTCTAAATAGCCAAAGCTACTTCTGATACTTCGTAGGGGATCAATTAGTTTCTAAAAGTCATTCAAAGCAGGACAATAAAAATACAAAATGGACTTCATCTTTTCCGTACACTTTGACATAAAGGACAAATTAGACGTTCAGTACGCTGTATGTAACGAACACGATGTGTATATAGACCTGAAACTCCACATCGAAATCTTTACATAATGTATTTTTAGTGTCTATCTTTTTTGTACATATGTTGGAACACAGTGGAGCGAATTTAAACTGCCCATGCAAGTCAAACGTTGTAGCATCCTCTGCATCAGTATTGCTCAATGGCCACCTGCAGTTTATCAACCATGTGTGAAGCATGCGTGAGAAAAACAGTGTATATATCTATACCCTGACTGAAACCATACATAAGCCAGTCCAAGTTCATGCGGTTTAATTTTTTCATCTTATTACCCAGTTCACTTTGTCCCTTTTCTCTCAATCGTACAACATATCAAAGGCTTTTTTCCGGCAGTCATGAGTCTTGCATTCGTGCAAGTTTCAGCTAATAAAGAATAATCTAATATTCGAATTTTTTTTTTTTTAAATCGGAAGCTTATTTATCTTGCCATATATGAAATCATTCGGCATATGTAATGAGACACAAACGAATTTGTTCTGGTCAAATAAATGGACCGTTTCACGGTTGTAAAGACACACCAAGGAATTGAGTCAAGGTAAACAGATGGACCAGTTCACAGTTTAGTGCTGCATTGTCAGAAAAGACCCCACACCTCAGCGCCATACCGTACAATAGGCTGCACATGCAAATCAAACAATTGATAGAAAAAACTCTTTAAGAGACTGATTTCTCATTATGGATTCGTGCTGCTTTATTAATCCTACAGCAAGCTTTGCCCTGCCTGCAAGATCTTTAAAAGCAAGAGGAAAACTCAGTTGTGTTGAGAAATGAATGCCTCGATATTCATATGCATTGACAACGGGCATACTTACTTTAAAACCAATGCTCCCTAACTCCTATATTTTCTTAGAGAGAGAGAGAGAGAGAGAGAGGCCGAAGGAGGAGAGGAGAGGGAGAGAGACGAGAGAGGAGGAGAGGAGAGGGAGAGAGGAGAGGAGAGAGGAGAGAGAGAGAGAGGCTGAACGGCAATTTACTTCAAGAACATTTTAATTAATTCAACGCAATCTTACAATCTCGAGATCGCCATAATGACAAGGAAGCCGAGAGAAGGTCCCCCTATTATTGATACTTTCTTCTATGAATAATTGTCGTAATCACGCAACATTAGTTTGAATGGATGCCAGCAAAAAAAGGCAAAGAATTATTGAAGCGTCAGGTATATATTGTTTTTTGCCCTTTTCTTTCTTCTGTTGTGCTTCTCTTCACTTTTTGACCCACCATTTGTTTTTCTTTGTTTTTCTTTTTTAATCCTATTTTCTCTTTCGTTCATATGTCGGGGAGAAAGAACGGAGCCGCATGGTGGTGGGTTAGGTGGGGATTAGAGGCGTGCATTGACAGGAGAGAGAGAGAGAGAGAGAGAGAGGGAGGAGGAGAGAGAGAGAGAGAGAGAGAGGAGAGAGGAGAGAGAGAGAGAGGAGAGAGAGAGAGAGAGGAGAGAGAAGAACACACACGCGCTCGGCGCATATACTGAAAATTATGAAAGAAAATATCTGAATAACAAAAATTTATGTTCTTCCTGAAATTACTCTGCATTTGTGTGTGTAACTGATAGCAGTTCTTCTCTTCGTTTCAGTGCTTTGAAAATGAACATAGCTACAGAGCGAGCTACAATTCTCTTTTCATTTTGCAGTAAAGAAGCAATGATACTGATGAACATTTCTAGTATCCCTTTTTCCCTGACAGGAGTACGGGATGAGGGGTTAAAGAAAAAGAACAAAAAATCAACAAAGATACAATAGTTGTGTCTTTCTGCACGCCAACGCAGGAGCGTTCGCCCGCGTTTTTTTGCGCGTTGTTTGTTCCAGTGTGTGTGTGTGGTGTGTGTGGGTTGTGTGTTGTGTGGGGCGTGTGTGGTGTGTGGTGTGTCGTGTGTGTGTGGTGTGTGTGTGTGTGGTGTGTGTGTGTGTGGTGTGTGTGTGTGCGTGCGTGCGTGCGGTGAGTGCATGCGTGCGTGCGTGCGCGCGAGCGCGCGTGTATGTGTGTGTGTTTGTTGTGAGTGTGGTGTTGCGCGCGCGCGCGTTCGCGCTCGCGCGCCGCGCGCGCGCACGCGTGTATTTGTGTCGTGTGTGTGTGTGTGTATGTGTGTGTGTGTGTGTGTGTGTGTGTGTGTGTGTGTGTGTGGGTGTGTGTGTGTGTGTGTGGGTGTAGGGGGTGGGGGTGGGGTGTGTGCTTATGTGTTAGTGAGTGAGTGAAATATGTGGCGTACGGAAAGTGGATGGGTGGATATGGGATAGAATGTGAACAAGTTCGGGGCTGTGACGTAGAAGCCGGGCATATGCACATAATAGTTTATTTCTGGGAGTTCTTTCGTAAGTCCAGCACCTTTGCTGTATGGAGCTTGTTCAAACGTTCGCGACAGAGATGGGACCGATATACTTAGCCGATACTTTTATCCTGTTGAAAATTTTCAAGACGATGAGAGGCCAACACGGGCCCTCCTACCACCCAACCCCCACCACCCCTAGCCCCGTTCCACACCTCAACCCCACCTCATTTTTTTTACCACTTTTATTGTTTTGTTTTGACCCTTGACGCCCGTTCAATTGTTTTACTTTTATTCCTGTAGTTAATCTTACAGTACTTCCCTATTCATTCCTTCCTTATATTCCTTTTGCGTTCGTTCGTTAGTTGTGTGTCGGTCCTTCAAAACATTATCTCTGACTAGCTCGCTTTCTATCTCTGCTCTACTCGACTCTCGATATTCTATCCTATCTCTCTCGGGACATTTTTACTTTCGTTTATGGTTATGTCTTTCGATCTTTTCTTTGCAATGTTTGTATATTTCATATCTGTATTCTATTACTGTACGCTGCTTTTTACCGTCTTTATTTCTTTGTCTTTTAATTGATTTCGATATAGCTATTATTCGCTATCTCTCTCTTAGCCTCCTCTCTCTATCTCTTCTATGGTATCTGTCTATGTATCTATATTCTCTCTACTCTTTATTTGTATCTATATTCGGTCTTGCAATTTTCCTTTACGTTTATGGTTCTGTCTCAGATGATGTGCTGGGGAACTGGATTTGTATAGGCGTAAGATCTTTATTATTAGGATTTTCTCGAGGGGGGGAACGTATTTGGTCTTTCTTTTTAATTGGAGGTTCTATTCTCTATCTCTCTCATCCTAGATCGCTCTCTAGCTAGAATCTCTATCCTAGCGTCCTTCTTATGGATGTCTCCAGGTGCTATCTACTAGATCGACTCTCTCTATCTCTAGCTCGTCTGTCTCTCTAGCTCTCTCTCTCTAGCTCTCTTTCTCTCCTATATATCTCTCTCGTGCATTTTGCTTCCTTTCGTTTATTTGTTCTGTCTTTCGATTTTTTCTTTGCAAGGTTTGTATATTTCATATCTTTATTATTACTTTTCTCGCTTTTTCCACGGTCTTATTGCTTCTGTTTAAACGAGTTCTATTCTCTCTCTCTCTCTCTCTATGCTTCTCTATCTCTATCTCCGCGCGAGAGAGACGCTAGGAGATAGCTCGATCGAGTAGTCGGGAGAGGCGCTGGCGAGAAGAGAGAGGGAGGGTGGAGGCGGAGAGCGGGGTAGGTAGGAGGGGGAGAGCCTGGAGGCCCCAGAGAGAGAGGAGAGAGGAGAAGAGAGGAGGGGGGGGGGGGGGGGGTGGCAGGGGATGAATGAGAAATAGGAGAGGAGGAACTGCAGTTTACGAAACTTTCCATTTTAAACCGAACAGCGATCTTGACCAGTCTCGGGCTCAGAGGAAGCAGAGGAGAAGTTCCCCGCGCGATAAAATTGACACTTAATTTAGGGAATAATTCCCCTGATTCTGCAACGTCGCACACTAAACGGATGCCAAGGGAAAAGGGGCAAAACGTGCTTTTGACGTCATTTACATTTTGTTTCTTACATCGTCTTTTGTCTTGACTTCGCTTCTATGGTCTATTTCTGTCCTCTTTTTATTTGAATTTTCTCTCGTCTTCTCTTTCTTTCTTCTCTCTCTCTTTCTTCTTCTTTCTTTCTTATCCATTCATTCTTGATTTGCTAATCGAACTTGTGTACGGGGAGGGAAAGAGTGCAGTGGGGGGTGGAGGATTAAGAAGGGGGGGGGGGGGGGTAAGTGAGGAGGTTGTGTATTGAACGAGTTGAGAGAGAGAGAGAGGAGAGAGAATCTCGAGGAGAGAGAGAGGGGGGGGGGGGAGGGGGTAGTCGCGGTATTGGCTGACGGTTAAAAAGATTTTAAAAGAGTGGAGAGTGGGGTACAGATTGAGACAAGCAGAAGCATGAAAAAGACCGGCTTAGAGAACATATTAAGACCGAACTCAGGAGAAAGTGTACCTTTATCCACTCTATTCTCATGAAGTAAATTAAGCGTATGGTGTATAGTTAAAGCTATGATTAAAGCAAAAGTTGGAGACATAATATTCAAACATGAAGCACACACACACACACACCACACACACACACACACACACACACACACACACACACACTAAAAAGAGAAAAGCAGTAAAGCAATTTGGGGATGGACTAAGGACCTGACAAGTAGGAGGTTGAAGAGATGCAGTCAGAGAGGTTGAGTCAGGCAGAATCTCTAAACAGAGTCATAGTTGAACATTCAGAAGTCAAAGCCCAGACTGGAAAACAGAATAACTTTATTCAACCAAGAATTGAAATTTTAGACCTGGCCATTCTTTATCTTCTGCACTTGCTAGAACTAAATCGTTCTCATTCGGTGCGATAAAACTAAAGAGAGCGCGCAAAAAAGGAAATACAAAAGTACAAACACAAACAAGCCACCAAAGAAAAACAAATCGAATAAGATAAAGAGGTGGGTGAATTGTGCAGAAAGCGAGAGAAGCTTAGGAGGTCATTGAGTGAGAGGGATAATGTTGGTTATAACCCAGCCGACCGCAAAGTCCATATCAGGCTTTCACTGCGGTGAAGTCAATTCACACAAGTAAAAAAAAAAAGCAAAAAAACAAAAAACAAACAAACAAACAAAAACCACCCCAAAAACCCCAATTCACACAACCTTTTATATAATACACCTTCTAGAAACACATTGGAAATGTCGTTAAAAAAAAAATCTTCCTCCGTAAAATCTGGATCAGATGAAAAAATGTCAATCTCTTTAAGAAATTCAAACATGGCATCAGATGGGACATCTCTGAATAAGGGTTTATGGAGCCTCCTATAAGGAAGTGGGAGCTGCACATAGAGAGAAAGAAATGTAGAACCAGTACCGGACTCTGAGACAGGCAAGGAGACAGTGAGCAGCAAATATCAACATGGACACAAACACCCATCCCTGCGACCACAGCAAGTCCCGTTGACGAAGCACAAGCAAATGGACGCTTGTTGTCTCTCATAAAACCACAGTCAGCTCTTCCTGCAGGAATGGTGATGGCTGCCGGGCAGTTTGCACAACGGAAACAAAAAACAGCGACAAGAATTTGTCCAGATAATGAGACTGCCGTCAAACCGCGATATGTTAGTGACATGCATATGTTCGTTTTTTAAGGGGAAATACAAACAAACCAAAAAGCCTTTGACGTCATATGTTGACATCGCCTCAGTTTTTCTTTGGTTATTTCATTGCTAGTGTGCCTTGATCTGCTTTAATGAAGACACCATTTCCGGATCCGTTTAAAAACGATTACCACACTTTGTTAATTTGTGTATTTCTTATCTATTCATTAATTTCCTAATTATGTATTTGCGTATGTTAAATTGCATGCTTAAGCATATAAATTGTGTCAGACCACGTAATGCCAGTAGATAACACTGTGTGGGATATCAGCAGATTCTTTGGTTCAGGACATGAGTAAGAAAATGTTCCAGCATAACTTGATATGCGAGATCTTCCAGTCCTTTAGTTGGCTGTAAGTGTTAAATGGAAGAAGTCGAGTAATATTAGCATGGCAGGTTAAAATAACTAGTACCGATCTACGAGCAGCCTTGATGTGAAGGGCTTTGCTATAACGATTATGACCTGACTTTAAAATCTTTGGATCTAATCTCAGCATTTACATCCCTATCAAGGCATCAAGTTCCAGCGGTTAAAGCTGAAACTTAAAGAAACACCTTTTGTTATATTGCTCGTGCTTTTGAAAGTGTTGACATACCACAACTGCATGTTCTTTCTGTTTGATATTAAGCTTTTAGGCCCATGTAAATAATTTTTTAGAGACTCAGGTCATGGTTTACGTTTTGAAATGTGTTGAAGGGGACTGTTACAAAAACTCAAAATGTTACAGACATTCCTGGCTGATGCTGGCGTAACAAGCACGTTAGTTGAATGTCAAGACCGTTTGAAATGAAATTACCGCTTAGACAAACTGACAGCAAACTGAACAGTCATCAAAACGTTTGTCGGAGATACTGTGGACTACGCATGAAAAAAAAAAAATTTATTTAGAAGTTAAAGTTTATTTTGCCTTCCGCCTGGATATTATGATTCGACGTGCATACGTTTGTGTCTTTGACTTCAACGCTAATGTGCAAAAAACTAGACAACCAAATTTACAAAAGACAGAATGTAAGTCAAGAACGAAACCCTTAAATTTTGGTTCAGGTATGTAAAGCAGAGGTGCATCAAAATTCTGTTAAGAATAATTGTTTCAGATTTTCCCACTGAAAAAGAGCATCAAGAGGTCACCGCTCACAAATGTAGGTAAACACTTTATGAAACAATGCTTCCTCAAGTAGCATTAAAACCTTTTTCTTCTTTCTTCTTTTCAGTCTTTTTGGGGGGGAGGGAGGGGGAGGGAGTTGAAAGCATGACATTTCAATTTTCATATTCTAATTAAAAGAATAGATAGGAAGAAAAATTTGATTAATTCTTTAGTGATTTATTGATTGGGTTAATCAATAGTAGGAACAAAAACGATCGGTATGTTGGCTTTGAATCTTACCTTCTTTAATTTCTGTGAGCACGTCACTTCATCTGTGAATACGTTTTTGCCACAAAGGTTGAAGTAGTAAGTTGGGACGTTTATGGGTTAATTCCTATTCTATCCAGTTGTTCATTTTTTATGTATTAATTTCTTTATTTATTTACTCATTTACTTATTCATTCATCTATCTATTTTATTTATGTATTTATTTGTTAACGTATTTATTGATTTCTTTCAATTGTTTCTACTTCTTTATCTATCTGTCTATCTACTTATCATCTGGCTTACATTTTAGAGCTGACACGGATAAACGTGTTCATCCAGATCCGTTCGTCCTAACGAAAATAAAAAGGGAGACAACAGTATCAATGAACGAATTGCGTTGTATCTGGCAACCAAGAATAGTAAAGCAGAACCTGAAAAAAAAAGATCAGAGACAAATATACAGAGGTCGGAGGCAGCGAGAAATCGACAAGCAGATCGACAGACAGACAGAAATAACGCACACAGAATAAAAAGACTACCACTACCACCACCACCATCACACTTCCACCACCACCACTACTACACAGGTAACAGAGGAGGAAATCGGTCGACATTCGCGGTCTCTTGAAGCTTGAACACAACCCGTGGGAGTGGCCCCCCTGCCTTTTAGAGCAGTTTTATATTAAATCATAAGAGTTTCACGGATTCGGCCGATATTTGGTTTATATAGCACGGTTATGGGGGCAATTTCTCTTTGTCTTTGTTTAACACTGCTACGTTTTCCAAGTGACGTCATGACACAAAGGGGAAATACGTTAAGAAAAAAAAAAAAAAAAATCCCAAAGCGGGTTGAACTGTTTCTGTGAGTTCCTGGTTTTCTTCTTAGCTTGAAACTCCAAAATCAGTGACAGAACGTTCGATTCCACAAACAAGTCGACCAGCTTGCTGTGTGGTCTTACACAGAATTGCCTGTACTGTTCACATTTGGACAGTGTGGTATCGGGGTTATTGTTATGTCTGGGCTTCTTTTCTCCAAATTTCTCTGTTAACATTTTTGTTGTTGTTGTTTTTTTTGTTGGTTGTTTGTTGTGTTTGGTTCTTGTTATGTTTTTGTCGTGGTTTTTTGTTTGTTTGTTGTTTTTTAAATAAATTCTGGCATTTGGCAGCTACAAACTAACATAAACGAAAAATACAAAAAATAGAAGGGGAACCCCTTCCGATGAAAAAAAAGCTCGAGTAGGTATGCTGGAGAGGGGGAGAGGGTCTGGGGGGGGGAGAGGTGGGCAGAGAGGGGAGGGGGGATGAGGGGTCTGGAGAGAGAGAGAGAGAGAGAGAGAGAGAGATTGTCGGAGAGAGAGAGAGAGAGAGAGAGAGAGGAGAGAGGAGAGAGAGAGAGAGAGGACATCATTTGACAATAACAGTCGTGATAGTAGATCACAGGTTTATAGAAGAGTTTGTTTTTTTTAAGATAAGGTCACGAGCCCATGTGAATGAACATTTCAAATATTATATCATGTCACAAGTATATTGGCAAAAAAAAAACTGAGAAGGAGAAAGAGAGACACAGAGACAGAGAGAGACAGACAGATAGACAGAGAGGAAAGGGGGGGTTGGGGCGGGTAGGGATGAAGGGACAAGGACATAGACTGAGAGAACATAGACAGGCAGGCAGACAGACAGAGCACAAACAAGAGGGATGGTGGATGGACACCGTATTAGATTTCTATCGTCCAAGTTTTGAAGAGGTACAAATTCACACACCGAGATACCAACGAGCGAGAGAAGGAGAAAGGGGACTCAAAGACAAAGTCATATGACACTGGAACAGGCACTGGAACTGAAATAAATCTGTTCAGCGAGCTAGTACATCCCGGCCAGAAGACACAAACCTATACGTTTCAGAACAGGACCATTCCACGTGAAATATAGAGAGCAAAGGCATTTCATGAAAAAAAAGAAAAAGAATAATGAAATGAAATTCACGAAGTTGAAATCAGTGGGACTCGGGTTTACAAGGGATATATCTCGATTGTCAAAAAGCAACATTCCAGAGAAGCTTTTTGAAGTGAGAACACTTCGTGAAGTACGATCACAAAGAGTTGTAAACTTTCTGTTGCCCTGTACGAAAATAATAACTGATCACATCATGAAAATCTGTAGATCTTGTTGCAATATGAACCAGACAATCAAAAGTATGATAGAAAAGCAAAAAAAAGGAAAAGAAAATAGGACATTCATTTATTTGAACACACACACACACACACACACACACACACAACACACACAAAAACACACACAAGTGCGAACACGCTCGCACCCACGCATGCATGCAGTCAAACACACACGCAGAGAGAGAGAGAGAGAGAGAGAGAGAGAGAGAGGAAGACGAGCGAGAGAGAGGAGAGAGAGAGAGAGGACAAAAATCAAGCAAGAATAACCTGCAAATAGCTAAAAAGAGCATGATATAGGCATCTCTCGTACTGAAAATATACATTCAGGCTCTTGGGCTTTCTGGAATGTGAAACTGTACACTAAAAAACATGGAAAGATAATGTACTCGCTCAGTCCATACGTAAAATTTATGCACGGCTATAAACCTCCGTCATTATTGAAAGAAAACGGGACATGCAATACAAAACTGGCAAATATTAGGGTTTCCCTGCACGCATCAAAAATTTTGTTATTCGAGTGCATCCGAACACAAGGCAGGAATAAGTGACCTGAAACCAGTTTAAGGTTTTACTTCAGTTTCATCAGGGAGGCGTCACTGCATGCAGACTAGCCATGTAACATTACCACCACATCTGCTACGTTTTCAGGCAACACTGCGCATGATTAAAGTTGACGGATAAAGGAATACACAATGAACTGGAGAGAATGAAGAGAGGGTTCGTGGCTACGAGTTTTAGCATGATGTCTGGCCTAGCATTATACCCGGAGATGGCGGGTCGACCTTGAGTGTCTACTCTAACGTGGTGTCGTCTATGGGTAAAATAAATTTTTGTAGGAGATACTTGAAAGGTGCAAACAAGACATCACA
>JADBJO010031976.1:2500-16179 GCA_016801955.1 Conus betulinus | reverse complement strand
TTCTGAATCTCTCTTACAACATAAATAATAATGTTTCTGAACAAAATGGTAGACAGAGAGAGAGAGAGAGAGAGAGAGAGAGAGAGAGAGAGAGAGAGAGAGAGAGAGAGAGACAGACAGACAGACAGACAGACAGACTGATAGAGAGACAGACAGACAGACAGACCAGCTTTCTTTATAAGGTTGTGGCGAAACGCTTGACAAACCCACGTTTCGTTCGGGGGGGGGGGGGGGGGGGGGGGGAGGGGGGGGTTACCGCACAGGGTGTATACAAGCAAAGTGGATGCATAATAACCATATACATTCAGTGTAACTTAGACAGGCCCACTGTATGCCAGCTGAAGCTGCTGCACGGTGTGCTAGCAAGTAAAGTAGGAGTGAGGAAGGGCCCCTCATTGTGGTAGTCCAATAAGAACTAAAACCTAGCCTATGGAAGTGACACGCCTATACTTACCTCTGTGTAAGCAACTAAAGTTGATGTGTGAAAACTGCACTTAACTTGCGTCAGTTCTCTGTTGTTCAATCGAATGTTGAATGTTTGAACTTCTGTCTTCAGTTCTGTCTCTCGGAGCTACAAGTACTTCTAAGAGTACAGGCCTGAGGAAAATTATCTCAGAGCCATTCTTCATTATCTTAACAAGACCCGGAACAAAATAAAAATTTCTTTGATGACTAGTACCGGGAGGTTGCTCCTTCCACCACTAGTAAGAGAGAGGGTGTAGGTGAAATGTTAAGATAATTCTCATCGAGAAATTATTCTTAAGTCCTTCCCCTAGAGGACCCACCTACCACTCACGCCTCTCGTCACAAAGGTTTATAACGGGACAATTAAACTCGTGGCTCGTAGCACGTCGACACAAAACAGAGAGAGAGAGAGAGAGGAGAGAGAGAGAGAGAGAGAGACAGACAGACAGACAGACAGACAGAGACAGAGAGAGACAGAGAGACACAGACAGACAGACAGACAGAAGCTTCCTTTATAAGGTATAATGGGACAATTTAAACTCGTGGCTCCGTCAACGCTAAACAGGCTCTCGCCAACAGTCTCGCCGGCCAGCTGAATGGGCCCGTATCTTCATTACTGGGCATCACGAAAGGTTGCGTGAAGCTATGCCATTTCATCCACAGCCTGAGCCTCAAAACACGATCTTCTCAAAACAGCTCACACTGGCTCCCTGCTATTAGTTTCCAGACCTTGCTGCTTTCGCCCGCGTTAATATTCATGATCGACTAAATGCGCGCTGTATTGAGTATGCAGGTAGTCTCCCCTGCCTTCCAATTCGGTAAGGGGTTAGGTACGATACAGCTGTGCTTCTCTAACGAGCTATGGGAATCAACGAGAGTCATTAACTGTGGGTGCAATTCTTCCTCCAACAGGAACTAATCAAGGTGGGAAGACTATTTGCGGAACAGTGCCACGATTTCCCCGCGTAGCCGACATGTGTTGTTGTCCCTTTTTAGTGTTTACTGAGCACTTTAACCGCTCTCATTTTAGTGTTTACTGAGCACTTTAACCGCTCTCATTACCCACAGAGTAGTTCTGGCACCTTCCTTAAGTAATGGGAAGGTTTTTTTTTCACATTGTAAACCGAAAGGATCTCAAAATTTCCTTGATTTTGATGAAAGTCTTGAAAAATTTTAAATATATCTGAGGACGATTTAGAAAGCTCTGTCCGTGTTCTCTGTTGTCAATGCAATAAATAAATAAATACATAAAATAAAATAAAATAAAATAATTAAGAAAATAAACAAAAAAGATAACAATAACATGGGTGATTAAAACTGATCATGCCATGATATAATATATCCAAAAATGTCGTTAAAATAACACTTCATTAAACATCCATGTTTAAATAGTTTGCTATATCCTGTTGTGATTTTCAAAGGCCAAACCACTCACCAAAAAATACACGTACACGAAGGAAGCGTTTGGTGTTTCTTTTTTATTGAAATAAAATGACTTTTTAAGTCTAGTTGGTTATTTGCAAGTACCAGTGACATTGACGTTATCTGCTGTACCAAATCAAGCTAAAAAATTTTAAGTCAAAGTTAGTAAGTTTGAGGTCCGACTTTTAAATGATAATGAAATTCACTGTTTTAAACATGCAGATACCTTGAATCATTCAGCAATGGTACCTTTATTTTCTTTTTAATCCATGAAACCCTTTCTGGCTGTATTGGAAAAAAAAAAACAAACAAACAAGCGCAGAAAAACAAACCAAATCAAAACAAAACAAACAAACAAACAAAATACATAAACTGTTGAACAAAAACATATGCCAAACACATTCTCTGCCTGTATATTAATCTCGCATGGAGCCAGCTGCAGAATAAATCAACCATAAAACAAGAAAACAAAAGAAAACATGGGAACAAAAATATCGAAACATGTGTTTAAACCGGCAGTGTTGTGGTTATGTCACCGGGGGACAGACAAAACACAGTTACAAGGGCACAGATGGGAACTTCCTAGGTACGAGAGACAGACTGGAAAGTCACGTGCGAATAGCAGCTATTCAGGAAGACTGACAGTCAAGACAGACATCGACAGGCAGACAGACACAACAGATGGAAAAAAGCAGTATGCAAGCAGACAGAGAGATAATAGACGGACAGATAAAAGACAGCTACATACAGACAGGTTGACTCAGGCATTGATAGGTAGACAAACATGGAAAGGTGAGCGGACACACAGGCAGGCATAAATTTTCCATTGAAACGCAACTTTTGCTTTCGTTTGAATACAGTTCACCTTACCAAATCTCCTTTGACTGATGCCAAGACTTTGACACGCAAATTCATGTTAGAAAGGGTTGAAATCTGGCCTTAAGAGCCACCCACCCTTCCATTCCGATCCCCCCAAAGTCCCCCACCCTCCAAACCCCACCCGGTCGGGTGGCCTTTTAACACAACATGAGCTGCATTGAATCTTGCACCCAAGCTTGAACAGAAGTTAGATATCAGCTGTGGATGTCAACCAAGTGAATGTTGCGTTTTTTTTTCTTTCTCCATTTCTTTTTGTCTGTCTGTCTGTCTGTTGTCTGTCTCTCTATCTCTCTCTCTCTCTCTCTCCCATTTTTACAGTACAGCAGGAGAAAGACAATAGACAGACACAGACAGACAGATAGCTAGAAACAGATACGTATACAGGAGACAGACAATAGACTCTGACAGACAGACATGGACACGCGTACATAGATAGGAGACGGACAATGGACACTGACAGACATGGACACGTATACATAGACAGGAGACAGACAACTTAAAATTAGGCATGGACATGCATACAAAGACAGGAGACACAAACAGACATTGACAGACAGATATAGGCACACACACACACACACACACACACACACACACACACACAGAGGCAGGAGACAGACAATAGTCACACACACACACACACACACACACACACACACACACACACACACACACACACACGCGCGCGCGCGCGCGCGCGGGCGAGTGGCAGACACACAGAGAGACGCACACATCAACAGGGGACAGACAATACCCAGACAGTCCCAGACAGACAGACAGAAACAGAGAGGCAACAGACACAGACAGGCAGAAACAGAGAGGCAGGCAGACACAGACAGGCAGAAACAGAGGAAGGCAGACGCAGACAGGCAGAAAAGAGAGAGGAAGGCAGACACAGACAGGCAGAAACAGAGAGACAGGCAGACACAGACAGACAGAAACAAAGAGGCAGGCAGACAGAGACAAACAGAGAGGCAGACAGACACAGACAGACAGAAACAGATAGGCAGACAGACGCAGAAAGACAGAAACAAAGAGGCAGCCAGACACAGACAGACAGACAGAAAAAGAGAGGCAGACAGACACTGACAGACAGAAACAGAGAGGCAGGCAGACACAGATAGACAGAAACAAAGAGGCAGGCAGACACAGGCAGAAAAACACAGTGGCAGACAGGCCCAGACAGACATAAACAGGAAGGCAGGCTGGCAAGAACATGTCTCCAAAGACAAGGAAGACAGTCAGCAGACCAGACAGACAGGCAGACAGACCGACCGACCGACAGACAGACGAAGATCTCTCACCTGTGAGGGTCTGTGGCTGGGACAACATCTGCTGGTGGCAGTCGAAGAAGGCACGCCTCAGTTTCTCACACCTGCTCCTCCTCCGACAGCTCCGCCACCTGGTGGGGCAAGAGGGTGGGATGAACATGGGTGGTCAGACCGTCCGGCACTGTCACTACCTCCTCCATTGTTCCTTCACCCGGTTTAGTTTATATTTCTCCCCACCTTCCTTTTGTTCCGTCCTACAATACCCCCGCTGTACTTCTGCTTGACCGAAGGAAATTGTTGTCTTAGCTTTCTCTGATGGGCTGCGTAGACCAAAGATGATGGAATCACTTCACAAACGTTCGCAGGTTTGTTCAGTCCATTTGTTCAGTGATTGTAGCGCACAACACTTGGCTCTCTTTCGCAAAATTTACAGAAATATGCTTCTAGTTGTGTGTACTGGGTTAAGCATTGGGTTTCTTTGATGGTCGTTTTGTTCCGTTTCTTGCAAGACGAGCTTACACTTCGTCCATTTTGGTTTGTTTTTAGTCAGTTATGAAGAACTTTCTCAAGTCAAGCTGTTGTTGTTGTTGTTTTTCGTTTCACGATGAACTGTTCGTGGCGGTAACACTAACGTAGTTTCAATCTAGAAATAGCATATAGGTACAAGTTATCAATATTTCAATGTAACGTTTTTAACACGCTGCGTTATTCTAGAACGGTGGTCATCTTTCTGGTCTTATGTCATTTCAAAATCAGATATGAAAATCGTTGCCAGCGTGTTAGAGGGGGGGGGGGGGGGGGGGGGGAGGAGGGGAGAAAGAAAGAAAGAAAAAAAAAAAAGGAGAAAGAAATAAAAGAAAAGAAACGAAAGAAATTCAAAGTAAATCGGCTAAACTCAGATATTATTGTGACATTCAGAGTTGAGAAAACATACGTCTCCATAGCAATGGCAGACGTATCATGACACATACAACAAAAAAAAATAAAACACTCAAAAGTCAAAGACACTACGACAACATTAGTCCACACTCTTACCAACAAACATTTAAACACAATTTTCAAATACGTTACAACAGATGTATGTTCAACCTCTTATTCAATAGAAATGACAACTGTTTGGATAAAACGGACCAAGCACATGCCTGACACAATGAAATGCGCGTGTTGTTAAGTGATCAGCATGTAAAGCAGAGTAAACTCCACAGTCCAAGTAAGGCCATTCATTCTTGACTTAAATATCTCGTAAAGGCAGCACGTTTGAAATATTGGTCAAAAATGGATACTTCAATTGAACATTCCTTACAGAACGCACGGTTGAAAAACTAAGTTTAGTATTACCGTAAACAAGACAAATCTTCAAACAAAACCATGCTTGTTGTTTTCGTTTTGTAAACACAATATGTGAAGTAAAACTGCAGAATCTTACAAAATATTCTTAACAAGATGAACACAAATGCTCTACTTCACGTTTACATTCTTCAGTTCATTCTGGAAAGATAGGCTGGAACAAGCTGAAAACTATGAACTAGGCCGTATCCCTAAAATAAAATTTAAACCAGTTGGCTAAAGACCGTGCCCGCTATCAAGATCCTGCTATCTGGCACTTCCCGCCATCCCCTTCTGGAAGCATTCCAATTTCAAACACCTTCCGAATTGAAACTGATGGTAAACTCTTTCGTGAAACTTACGATTTAATTTACGAAGCACATCGCAGAATACAGTGGACTGTTTCTTGTTTAGATTCGTAAAGATGTTTAGTGTCTGTTTAGTGTGTGCGTGTTCGTGTGTGTGTGTGTGTGTGTGTGTGTGTGTGTGTGTGTGTGTGTGTGTGTGTGTGTGTGTGTGTGTGCGTGTGTGTGTGTGTGTGTGTGTGTGTGTGTGTGTGTGTGTGTGTGTGTGTGTGTGTGTGTGTGTGAGAGAGAGAGAGAGAGAGAGAGAGAGAGAGAGAGAGAGAGAGAGAGAGAGCCTATATTATGTGATATTGTGGTCTTTAAACAAGGAATGAAAATATCATTGTCAAAGGAACAAAAAGAAGGGCAGAGAGAGACAGTGACAGAGAGAGAGAGAGAGAGAGAGAGAGAGAGAGAGAGAGAGAGAGAGGAGAGAGACAGACAGACAGACAGACACAGACAGGTAGGCAGACAGACAGACAGACAGATAGACTGACACACAGACAGATAGATAGAGAAACGGACATAGAAAGAGACAGACAGAGATAGAGTCAGAGACAGCTAGCGGCACTGGACATATAGTTCTTGGTCATTGAACCCGACTGAGTCATTTGAAGTACTTTCCGAAAACTAGATGAACCTACAATCTGTTTCTCGGCAAATAATAAGCAACTGACAATAAAACGAACAACTGCTTGCGGAAGTAGTGCTTTCACAGGCAATTATCTATCTATCTATCTATCTATCTATCTATCTATCTATCTATCTATCTATCTATCTATCTATCTATCTATCTGGCTGGCTGGCAAGCTGGCTGGTTGGCTGTTTCGATGGCTGGCTTTCTATCTGTTTATCTATGGATCGTTCGATCCATTATCTCTGTTATCTGTGTGTGTGTGTGTGTGTGTGTGTGTGTGTGTGTGTGTGTGTGTGCGCGCGCGTGTGCGCGCGCGCACGTGTGTGTGTGTGTGTGTGTGTGTATGTCTGAGTGTGTGTGTGTGTGTGTGTGTGTGTGTGTGTGTGTGTGTGTGTGTGTGTGGGTGGTGTGTGTTTGGTGTGTGTGTGTGTGTGTGTGTGTGTGTGTGTGTGTGTGTGTGTGTGTGTGTGTGTGTGTGTGTGTGTGTCTGTGTCTGTGTGCGTGCGTGCGTGAGCGTGTGTGCGTGTGTGCTTCTGTGAGTGCGTGCGTATGTGTGTGCGTACGTGCGTGTGTGTGTGCGTGTGTATGCACGCATACACGCGCGTCTGCGTTTAGAATACAGTAAAGATCAGTCGGGAACCAACCTCCATTTGTTCTGCTGAAGCTGAGGATAGGTGGTGACACAACTATTCATGTGTGATCTACGGTCCTAGAAGCACGGTTGTGGTGGACCCATTATGGAGCGGAGGACAGCCTCCCTGAGCGGCCGGGCACAGCAGTGAATACTTCCACGAGTAACCCACCCGCAGACTGCTGGTTCGCCAGAAAACACACACACACATATACACCGTCACGTGCTGGCGGCCACCACGGACTGTGAGCTGTATTTACTATGTAAAGCGTGCAACTGATACTCCAAGTAGCTGGAATGTGACAAGAGAAAAGCTTTCACCTCCCTCCCACCCGCGCTGTGTGCCCGCCCCCCTTCGCGTCTCTATCATCACCACCTCCTACTCCCATCCCTATACTACCCCCCACCCACACCCTTCCTGCGGCTCACAGGCATTCTCTCGTTGTCTCTTTCTCCCCCCCCCCCCCCTCCTCTCTCCCCTCGTCTCTCTCTCTCTCTCTCTCTCTCTCTCTCTCTCTCTCTCTCTCCAGCTCTCTCCCTCTCTGTGTGTGTCTGAGTCTCTCTCTCTCTCTCTCTCTCTCTCTCTCTCTCTCTCTCTCTCTCTCTCTCTCTCTCTCTCTCTGTGTGTGTGTGTGTGTGTGTGTGTGTGTGTGTGTGTGTGTGTGTGTGTGTGTGTGTGTGCGCGAAGTGACTTCAAGTGACTTCAAAATGTACACAACAGTAGTCATATGGACGGCACTGATCGTGTAACATTCTTCTTCTTTCTTTCTTCTTCTTCTTCTTCTCTCTAATTCCATGGGGAGTCACTGGGGCACCTCACTGAAGAACAGTTTACCAGGTTCTTCCAGTTCTGTGACTTGTGTGCCAATGTCTAGGTCTGCAAATGTTCTCCCTATACACTCTGTCAGATCATCTCTTTTATGTTTTTTTTTTATCCTTCTCAGTCTTCCCTTCCGTTTCCCTCCAAGTTCCCTGAAAGATGTTTTAGCAACACCGGTATCTTGTTATATGACTGCATCAATGTAATTTTCTTTTCCTGACTAATGTCAGTAGACCTTCTTGAGGTATTGTGTGTCGCCTGATTGTTTGATGCACTTGTTGATTGGTGTTGTGATCAGAGTATCTGATGTTTATATCTTGCGATACCATCCCATTTCCATAGCTTGGCTTGTTCTCTCTGGATCCGTTGTACGGTTCCATATCTCGTATGCATACAGGAAGATCGAATATGCTAAGAGTGCGCAGGAGCCTGATCCTGAGTGTCATGGAGATGTATTTCTCTTAGAGGATGTCGCTGCTTCTCTTGATATACTTTTTGCCCTTTATTGCCAAAATATTCAGCTTCATCTCTCCGTCGTCAGAAACATTATCATTTTCATCAACAACAATGTAACAGTGTGATTACTTATTGATCTTATAACGTTTCAAATGTGTGAATGGGTGAGTGTGTATATGTGTATGTGTGTGTGTGTGTGTGTGTGTGTGTGTGTGTGTGTGTGTGTGTGTGTGTGTGTGTGTGTGTGTGTGTGTGTGTGTGTGTGTGTGTGTGTGTGTGTGTGTGTGTATGTGTGTGTGTGTGTGTGTGTGTGTGTGTTGTGTGTGTGTGTGCGCGTGTGTGTACTCATGTGTGTGTGTGTGTGTGTGTGTGTGTGTGTGTGTGTGTGTGTGTGTGTGTGTGTGTGTGTGTGTGTGAGCGCGCGCGTGCGTGCGGTGTGTGGTGTGTGTGTGTGTGTGTGTGTGTGTGTGTGTGTGTGTGTGTGTGTGTGTGTGTGTGTGTGTGTGTGTGTGTGTGTGCGTGCGTGTGTGTGTGCGTGTGTGCGTGCGCGCGCGCGTCACGTGTTGTGGCACTTTTCAAAAAGTTTTGCTTTATTCCTTTTTCTATCTTTATTCTCTGGTGTACTACTACACAGCCCCCACTCCCACGTAACCCCCCTTCTTACTCGAGCCACCCGCTCCTACCCCTCCCTCTGTCTGTCTGGGGGTCTGTGTCGATGGCTTCGTGGGTATAAGTGCATGCATGCTTATCCTCAGGACTGTGATTATGTGCGCATCATGCATTTTCTGCATATATGCATACTCTTTTATTCTTTTTTATTTGTTCTTCCTTTTTTTCCTCTTAAAAAAAAAAAACAAACTTTGTTGATGTCTGTTTTCCCTCTTAATATTATCATTGCTTACACGCACGATAAAGTTTAGGAAAGACAGATGAAAATAGGCTATGTTTAAAATCTGTCCTAAATTGACTAAAAATTCTCTCTCTCTCTCTCTCTCTCTCTCTCTCTCTCTCTCTCTCTCTCTCTCTCTCTCTCTCTCTCTCTCTCTCTCTCAGCCGTAAAGCGCTATACACGGGCTAGAGTTCTCTTAAGGAGAAGCTACCAAACGGCCAGAACTAGAGCGTAGACGTAATGAAGTAGAAACTGTATCTATAAAGACGCGAACAATTTTCAGCATGCCTGCGAGTCGACCCCTCCGTCTGTTGGCGACACAATAAGTCTCCATGACCTTGAGATCAATCATGGAAGGAACTGTACTTTCTGGCACCAACCCGCCCATCCGTACCTAACTGGACATCGGCCTAAACAGCCGCTGAACTTCATCGAAACATGTTAAAACCTCTTGGTTTGTCATTTCATTGATTGAAGGATATATGTCATTTTATTGATTGAAGGATATATAGTTTTTGTTTGACTTAAACGATGAGTATAAGCAGTATTTCAGTAATTCAGGCATGCTAACTTTTTGAAGATTGAAAAAAAAAAAGAAGAAAAAAGTGGGAGAGAGTGGAAGATGCGATGGAACGCGTGGTGGGGGGAAGCACACACAGGCAGTCAGTCTCACCCTGCAGAATAACAAGAGTTGCTGCTTTCCAATACATTTTGATACCTATTCATTCAGATGTCATATTATCGTAACTGCTAGTTGTTACTGACCAACTTGGGGTGGCGTTTCCAGAAGATTTCCAGGAGCATTAACGAGAAAGAAAACAAGAAAAAGAGGAAAGGAAAAAAGAAAAAAGAAAAAAAGGAGAGAAAGAGAGAGAGAGAAAGGAAGAGAGAAAGAAAGAATAAAGGAAAAAAAAAACAAAAGAAAGACAGGAATATAGACAGACAGACAGAAAATAAGTAAGAAAGGAAATTGGAAAAAGAAAGAAGGAAGGAAAGGCAAAAGAATGAAAGAAAGAGAGAAAGAAAGACAGCAAGAAAGTAAGAAGGATGGAAAGAAGGAAAGGAACGAAAGAAAAGAAAGAAGGTGAGAAAGAAAGTGAGAACAGAGGGAAAAAATAAGGAAAGGAGAAATCACATACATAGAAAGAAAGTATATCCTCTCTCTCTCTCTCTCTCTCTCTCTCTCTCTCTCTCTCTCTCTCTCTCTCTCTCTCTCTCACTCAAGGAAGCAGGTCTTCTTTCAGTTCTCCCTGTCCAGGGAATGCCAGGGCCCAGACAATGCCATTGTAACTGTACAATCCATGCCAGACGAATCGCCGATTGACCTCGTATTAAAGGTACGCTTACACTCAACGTCTATCGGTCTCTTGACTCCAGACCTGGTAACCAGGAAAGAACTGAACGCACAAAAGGGGAAAACAAAACAAATATTTGCGAGTTCTTGCCATCATACAGAATCAGGGCCTTTCATAACCCTTGATGGACTGGCTGGCTTGTGACTACAGGACAATTACAAAACTGAAGATTTATTTATATATTAATATATTTGTGATGTCCCTTTCTGTGCCCCCTCAGTGGCAGTGCATCCATGCCGCTCATTCCGACCCCCCACCCACCGCAGTCCCAGAACCGGCAATCCACAGGGAGCAGTCAATGTCAAGTCGCCAAGAGGCAACCCACCGGAGGAGACACTGCACTGCCGCCGAGTCACTTCGGTGGTGTTCAGTGGCGCCTGTTCTGATCCAACATACGCAGGACACCTCCTAATAAGCCCCATACTGACGACAACAATTGCTTAGTCGCGGAGCCGGCGTGAGTGAGCTCTCCCTCCGGAGGGCGACACCACGTCCGTCCAACAACAGCCCCCATGGACTCGCCGATACTGGTGACTCGACGGAACCAAACCAAGGCCACCGACGTGGAGAGGGCACCGAAACTAAGGTCTCCATGAGAGCAGGGCATGAAGGGCCACAGAATTTGAGACTTAAAAAATTGCTGATCAATGTAAATGAGGATGATGAAGATGATGCTACGGGTTTCCATTCCAGTAAACTGAAGCTTTAAGACAACTGAACAACTGTACGCAAGAGAACAACTACACACAGTCACTATTTCTGGGTCGGCGTGAGGTAACCCCAAGAGGGCCCCAAGCATCCAGTACCATTGCACGTGCAAATGGCGCTTTTACGTGGATCACAAAACTGGGAAGAAAGATGGGTGTTTGTACATCACGTCTCGTAAGGCTGCTGTCTAATACCTTTGACATTTTGTACGCTACACATTCACATACATATCCTATATTTTAAGAACTCCTACCTGTCTCTCTAAGGCCATAATTATTGTTTCTTACAAATCCTAGCTGTCTGACTGAGAATCTGACTGACAATGAGCTCCTATGTATTGAAATTGAGGCTTCTTCAGAGATGTGTATATATTGTATGTGTGTAGTTGTACTGTACGATCCCACACAACGAGACCATATGTGTGCAACTGTACCATGATTGTCCTGTGACAGGACTAGTAGATTAGTCATACTTATCGTTCTCTTTATCCAACAGTCTCGGTTTCAACTCCTATTCTTCTGACGAGACTTGAAATCTATTCCCGCATGCATTGAAGAATGCTCGCACCACGGATTCCATTACTCTTCTTGTTGAAAACAGTAGGCCATCACTTGTCGAGGGCGTACACACACACACACACACCACACACACACACACACACACACACACACGCACACGCACACACACACACACACACACTCATTCACACACACACACACACACACACACACACACACACACACACACACACACACACACACACACACACACACACACACACTGGTATGTGCAAGCACCTTCTATAAAAGCAGGACGAAGCTATCGTAATTGATACTGAGATTACAAACGATCCCATACGCAAAACATTAACCAAGATGAACTCCGGAATTCAACCAAAGAACTGGGGGAAAAACAGAGAAGAAAAGTCTGTCACCCCCGCCTGATTAACGACAATCTGCCACCGGGCCGGAGACACACCGGCGTTTCCCTCTCAGGCAAGCTCCCCCATTGCCAGTGCTGCCGGTCTGGCACCGAAAGAAATGTACGTGGCAGAAACATAATCGGATCTCAGACAGCGATAGTACACCAGTCTACGCAGTGGTCCTGGCTCTAGCAAGAAGTCAAGGCCACCTTGCCCTTGTGGAGTGGTCCACAACGTTTTCTGGAATCCACTGATGCATGAGAGGTCAAAGGCAGAGGTCAGGCTTTTGCTTTCAGCTATGCTAGTTCCGTCCGAGTGCTAGAGAAAAACTCAATCAGAGAGAGAGAGAGAGAGAGAGAGAGAGAGAGAGAGAGAGAGAGAGAGAGAGAGGAAGGGTAGTAGGGTAGGGAGGGGGAGGACTAAGAGTGACAGACGAGCTGTCAGTGTTTGTGTTGGTCTCTTGGTTGATTACTCTCAGTCATACAAGAACGGCTTTCTTTTTCCAAGCAAGACCAAGGCTGTGGGATTGGTCCGTTCCATTAAGCCAAATTGTCTGCGTTCCCTGCTCTCACTTGTTCCCGACACTCCCAGACATCATCGCTTGAAGTCACAGATAGGACAGACAGGTGAAATATCCCCCTCAGCTGGCATGAGGAAGCTGAACTAAAGATTGACAGGGATGGATCAAGAATGCCTGGGATCGGGAATGGGGTTTGCAGGCACTCTGATTCCACCAATCGCCCTCAACCTTATACCGCATATAATGTAAAATTATCTGAGAGTTCTCCCCACCCTCACCTCTCAATCCCCTCCCCTCCCCACAAATAAAAAAAATGATCAAAGCACAAGACGGTGAAAAAAACAAACCCCCCACGAAACCCCCCAACAGATTTTGCGATCGCTCGCAGCAGCTTTTCAATATGAAGTTTCTACGATGAGAAATAAATTTACCAGTAGACATAGGTTTATCTGTCCATCCTACTGGCATACAACAGGCACCAGGGAAGGAAATGAACGCACAGGAAGCAAAGATGAAAAAGCATCTCCCACATGGCCTTGGGCCCTTTCAGAACTCCATCCCTTTCGCTTGATTAACGACGTTCCGCCATGATGCTTGAAGGAACACGTCTCTTGCCTGCACACGCTTCCGCTTTGTGACGTCTAGAACCAAACAAATGTCGACAGCAGAACATCATCCCGTCCAAGACAGCGGCAGCCGTCATGACAATAGTGCCACGGAATGAGGAATGGTCTGTTAGCGTCATAGAATGAGGACGGTGGGTTTTTTTTTTTATGTAGTACTACCTCAGGCAGGTTGAGACCATATGTGCCTCCGTGAAAGAAGTATTGGTGTGTGCGTGTGTGTGTGTGTGTTGTGTGTGTGTGTGTGTGTGTGTGTGCCAGTGCATGTCTGTGTGTGTCTGTGCACATGTGCGTGCAGATAAGTGTATGTTTGTGAGTATATGTGTGTATATATATATAGCTGGCATGCATAATCGGCATTGAGGATTGACAGAGTTGGATCAAGAACACATGAGATCGGGAAAAGCTTTG
>JADBJO010031975.1:0-15000 GCA_016801955.1 Conus betulinus | reverse complement strand
TGTTCTTTTTGCGGGGGCTGGTACTCTCTTATCAGGCTGGAACAACACCGCCAACACAAGCTGTTTCCTAACACAAATCGGCATTTATGGGGTCCTATTTAAACTGGGGAATTGGGGTTTTTTTTTTTTTTTGTCACCACCCATTTACTACAGGGTTCATTGGCTTGGGAATATCTGTGAAGAGTTTATTAGTTAGGGTGGGGGGGGGGGGGGGGGGGGGGGGGGGGGGGGGGGGGGGGGGGGGGTTCTTTTTTTTTTTCTGTCTACCCTTTCCTCTTCTTTTCTGTTTTTTTTTTGGTTGTTTGTTTGTTTGTTTGTTTTTTTTTGCTTTTGTGTTTTGTTTATATATTCAATCGTTTTGTTTCTGGTGGTGCAGAGTAGATTTTTCTTCTTTCGTTTTCGTCTTTCTTTCATTTCATTTTTTCTTCTAAGGTTGATTTCTTTCTAACTCTCCTCTCTCCGTTCTCTCTCTCTCCTCTCCTCTCGTCTCTCCTCCACTCTCCCCTCTCTCTCTTCCTCTCTCTCTCTCTCTATCTCTCTCTCTCTCTTTCCTTTCCTTTTCTGTGTAGAGTTGATTTATTTATTTTCTTTCTTTCTCTCCTCCTTTTTTTTTTCTTTTTATTTTTGTTGCTGTGGCAGCTGCTGCTGCTGTAGAATTGTTTTCCTCTTTCTTCTTCCTTTCTTCCTTTCTTTCCTTTGCTTTTCCTTTCCTTTTTTTTTTGTATCTGGTAAAGAGATGCTTTCTTCTCTTCTTCTTGTCTTTCTTTCTTTCTTTCCTTTCTCTTTCTTCTTCTTTCTATTTTATCCTTTCTCTTTCTTTCTTTCTTTCCTTTCTTTTGCCTTTGCTTTCTTTTTTCTTTTTTTTTTTTCTTTTTTCTTTTCCTTTCTTTCTGTCCTTTCCTTTTTTCTTTTTTGTTTTGCTTTTCTTCTTTCTTCCCCCCCCCCCGCCTTTCCTTTCTTTTTTTTTTTCAGATTTTTGCCCCCCCCCCCCCCCCCCTTCTGGGGCCCTAGAAGTTTTTTTTTTTCTTCCCCCCCCCCTTCCCCCCTTTTCCCCCCCTCCCCCCCTTTTTTCTGCCCTCTCCCCCCCCCCCCCTTTCTTCCCCCCCTTTTTTCTTTCCCCCTTTGGGACTTCTCCCCCCTCCCCCCCCCACCCCCCCCCCCCCCCCCCCCGTCCCCCCCTCCCCCCCCGTCCCCCCCCAAAGAACACGTGACAGAAAATTCTGTTCTGATTCCTGCTGTTGTTGGTGGTACTGCAGGCGTTGAGCGGGTACCACTGCTCGGTACAACTTCAGGAATAATTCACTTCGGTGTATTTCGTTTACAGCCCCCGCCGACCGCGGGGGCTGGGTGGGGGACGTATCAGAATTATGACTTCGCAAAATCAATTCCATACATTTTTTTAAAAAATCAGTCTGTTTCACGAATGCTTAACACGCTTTTTAAGTGGATCTGTTTCCAACAGTGTTCAATCAGTTTCAAAATGATTGTTTTTTTTTCCTTCTAGAAACTAACAGAACATACCTCACGAAAAAAAAATCTATTTTTATGAGTTTTGAGTGCATTTTTGTTTTGTTTTTTTTTTCATATTTACCTGCTTTTGAGATTTGACTTCAACGAGGTGAAGTCCTGCTATGGCCCTTTGGCGGTCGGCTCAGCTTCAAGCAACATTTCTCTCCTCTCTCTCTCTCTCGTCTCTCTCTCTGCCATCTGCATCATCTAAAACTCTGCCTCTCTCATCACACACACACACACACACACAACACACACACAAAGAAGGTGCTGACATCGACTCTCTCTCTCACACAGAACACACAGACACACACACACACACACACACACACACACACACACACACACACACACGCACACAACACACAACTGACATCGACTCTCTCTCATACAGACAGACAGATACACAACACACACACCACACACACACACACACACACCACACACACACACACACATGCACACGTACGCAAACAAGCACACAAAAAACACAACACACACACACACACACACACACACACACACACACACTGACATTGACTCTCTCTCACACACACACCACACACACACAACACACACACACACAACACACACACACACACACAATACACACGCACGCAACCAAGCACACACAAAAACACAACACACACACACACACACACACACACACACACACACACCACACACGGGGTGGTGGTAACATCAGTAAACCTGAATTTGCATAAGCCCTTTCTGACTGACATTCAGTTATCGTACAACATGGCTGGCGCCCTCTTTTGCTTTCAACGCTACAGGCGAAATTTTCACCTTTAACAAACCATTAGTTTCAGAACTGTAAAAAAAAAAAAAAAAAAAAAAAAAAAAAAAACACGCACATCGGTATATTCGACTGCCTCGACCATGACACTTAAAGGGAAACAGCGATGGGACGTTATCTGCCGTACCAGGAAACAGCGATGGGACATTGTCTGCCGGATCCCGAAATGCAACGACCCTCAAAACGCATTACGTCACAGAACTGCCTTCTCCCAAACTTTCTCCTTATGTGCTGAGGAGAATCGCTTCGCCCAGTGAGAGAGAGAGAGAGGTAGGGGGGGGATAGAGAGAGACAGAGACAGAGAGAGAGAGAGAGATCGAGAGAGAGAGAGAGAGGGGGAGAGAGGGAGGGAGAGAGAGAGAGGAAGAGTGTGGATGACAGTGGAGAGAGAGAGAGAGGGAGAGAGAAAGGGGGGGAGAGGGAGAGAGAGAGAGAGAGGGAGAGGGAGAGAGAGGGAGGGGGGGGGAGAGAGAGAGGAGGGAGAGAGGAGAGAGGAGAGAGAGAGAGAGAGAGAGAGAGAGAGACAGACAGACAGAGACAGAGAGACAGAGAGAGAGACAGAGAGAGACAGAGAGAGAGAGAGAGAGAGATCCAGTCTTGTGTCCTCCTCCTCCTCCTCCTCCTTTTTCTTCTTCTTCTTCTTCTTCTTCCTTTCTTTCTTAGGCGGATGTACCCGGGACACTTATTAAAAACAAAGAATGGTCAGCGGGGTGAAGAGGGGAGGTGGGGGTGGAGACGGGAGTAGGGAGGTGGAGGAGGGGTGCGGAGGGTACGTGAGGGAGGGAAGGATGCTGGACCGGAAAAGATGCAGGGACTGATTTCTGGGTGGGCGAGGACGTGTTCTCTCTCTCTCTCTCTCTCTCTCTCTCTCTCTCTCTCTCTCTTTGAAATTCACTTCAACGGCACACTTGTATTTTTTGTGGATGTCTGTCTTGTTTTTTAGAACAGGACCGGAGGGAGGAGAGGTCCGGAACTCTTGCAGCACCTTTCCCTTTCCCCGATACGATCCGTCCCCTCCCTCTCCCCCCCCCCCCCCCCCACCCCACCCCAAACTGTCATCCACACCCTTCCTCCACCCCACCACTGTCATCCACACCCTCCTTCCCTTCCCACCCACCCTCTCTCTCTTCCCTCCCTCCACTCCCTACTCACCCACTACACCTTTTTACCGACAACTTCTTCTTTCGGTCAAATTACCCTACGGAGCTGACGGCTGTGACCTCGAAACCATTCGTGAGGTCCCAATTGTTCTTTTTCTTTCTTTTTTTTTTTCTTTCGCCTTGAAAAGCCTTCCGTGTCCAGGCAGCTGTAAAATACGGTACCTGCTTCAGTCCAGGGAAGTTAAGTGCGGTAGAAGGATACAATGTTATGGGTTTCGCCTCCCACCATGCCGTGACCCCAAGACACTGTAAAACTCTAAAATGTCATTATCCTGACGGTCATGAGCTATGTGAGTTCAACCTTTCGTCTTTTTTTTTTTTTTTTTTTCTGTTAGCCTGCACTGTTTTCCTCCCACTACTAATTGTTCAGCATTATATTGTTTGGTCAATCAGTGTGAGATTGCATCTCTTAGGAGATCCAAGTAAAGGTTGTTCTGTACAATTCTTAGCCACTGACAATGCTTGGGTTATTGAACAGCAGAGCTGACCACTCAGACTGTTCCATATCTTTTGATCTCCCTTGCATCCTGAATGGATCCTCAAGCATAGGCTCAAGATTGTCCCCTACATTTTATACTGTTTGCATAATGCTTTTAGTTTTTCAGCAACTTTTTTTCCTCTCCACACTTTCGTTTTGTTCCATTTACTACCCTTCGCTGGCTGCTTTGGGGGTGCTGTTGGATTCTTTTTTTTGAACCCTTGGTGGTGAGAACATATTTATTATACCCTACCCCTCCCCCCCCCACCCCCCCCCCCGAAATTTTCTTCACTTCAACCTCTCTTTTATTTCCCAAATTCAAATCTTTCCAAGTCATTACTGTAATGAATGAAGAATTGTTAGCCTGCACTTGTTTTCTCCCACTACTTGATATATATATATTTTTTTAATCTATCTCTTTCTGTTCTGATTCATTTCTTTCTTTTAATTTTTTTTTTCCCTTTTAGCAATCCTAAACGTCGCTACTACCACCAGCCTAGCCGGCCAACCACCCAGCCAAAAAAATTGTTACGTTCTCTTCAGCTCACCGATATGAAGTCGTTTGGCTGCCCTTCACGTCGTCTCGTTCTTGGACCAAGTCGTTCATAGCCCTGGCGGTGAGGGACAGGCTGTCGGCTGTCCTGTACACGTCAAACGGCAGGGAAAGATAACCCCGCTTGCTGCCTGTCCACAGAAATGGGGGAAAGAGTGCTGCACCTTTTGTTTGTTTTTTTTTTGGGTTTTTTTTTTTTTTGTAAAAGAATTAAGTAGTACATTTCTTTTAACATTTTTTGATCGTCACGTACATCTTCAAGTTGATGGTGACGATTTGGAGAGACGATGACCATTATTATTACCCAGTGTGTGTTGGAGGCAGGAGTAGGACGGACGGGTGGGTAAGGGGTGCATTTTCTCTTTTCCCCCACCCCCCCCCCCCCCCTCCCCCCCCCCACCCCCCCCCCCCATTTTTTTTTTCACTTTACGATGCCGATGATAAACTCAGCTGATAAATGTCAATCTGCATCTCAAGTTCATGTATTGATGGACCGAAACACAATTTGTCATGCTTATTTCATGATCAATTTTTTTTTTTTTTTTTAGACAAAAACTGTCGACTCTCTCTCTTCCCTTCTCTTCTATTCTCTTCTCTTTTATGCCTTATGTGTTTCTTCAATTTTTCTGTCTTTGTTTTCTGAGAAGCTTCTGTTTATTCTCTCTCTCTCTCTCTCTCTCTCCTCTCTCTCTCTCTCTTCTCTTTCTTCTTCTTCTCTTCTCTTCTCTTTTATGCCTTATGTGTTTCTTCAATTTTTTCTGTCTTTGTTTTCGGAGAAGCTTCTGTTTTTGTCAATATCAGAATCTTTTACATCAATCTCTTGTCAGGTCCTGAGAACTGCTGCTTCTGGGAAAAAAAAAAAAAACAGAAAGAAAGAAATAGTTTGATTTTTCATCTCTGCCTGTGCAGTAGACGGCAAAATGGTTGGACTGATGATGTACATTTTCAGCCCAGGATCAACAGTCTGTCTCTTCTTCTCTTTCTTCTTCTTCTTCTTCTTCTTCTTCTTCTTCTTCCTCTTCTTCTTTTTCTTCTTTCTTCTTCTCTTCTCTTTTTCTTCTTCTTCTTCTTCTTTTTTCCTCCTCCTCCTCCTCCTCATTGTCTTCTTCTCGCAATGTTTATACTTATGTCAGATTCCTTACACGGATCTGAAAAGTCAGAGCATGAATTCCATGAGTTCACCATTCTTACACCAGTTCGTTTTCACTTTGGAGTGGTGGGAGAAATACGGTTCGAAGAACTGTGGTGATTTTTCAACAACATCGACGAAAGGCCATTCTTTCGACGAACAGCCGCTCAAAAACCCTGTCTCTTGACAAAATGTGAACGGGAATTTGACAAAGATGTGAACGGGAATTCTGTATAAAGAGGGAGGGAGGCGGGGGGAAAACGAAGGATAGGCATAGGAGCGGAGGAGGGGAAGCCGAGGGTCTAAAATGCTGAAGAGGAAGAGGGAAACAACACTCTCTCTCTCTCTCTCTCTCTCTCTCTCTCTCTCGTGTCCGTGAAAGGCGTGTCAATAGGAAAACCTAGTTCACTCTACACTGGGAGAAAGGGGAATAGCTGTGATACAATGTGACTGCACCGAATGTCTACAGTCTGTTCAGAAAGAGAGGGGCTAGTACCGCCAAGGACACAGACAAACAAAAGTACAGGACAAGACACCAATGCATTTCGACCTCTTGGGTCTTCTTCAGGCGGAAAACAAGTAACATTAGAACAGTGAAAACGAAGAACGAGAAACCACTCATCTTCCCATATTCGGTGCACGACCCCACCCCCCCCCCCACCAAAACAAAAAGAAAAAAGAAAAAAAAAAAAAAAAAAAAAAAAAAAAGGAGTATATTCGTTCAAAAATGAACTCAGAGCCTCTTTTTCTTCTTTCCTTTTCTTTCTGCCGCCCCTACCCCTCTCCCTCGCCTATCCCCCCTCCCTCCCCCCCCCTCCCCCCGCTTTGAAATTTAAAGGCTGTCTCAGGTCCAGAAACACACACACTTAAGACAACATGACAACTATTATCCAATTCAACACACATAATAGGATCGGGTCAGCTGGTGTGGGCATTTGAACACTTTCGCAAACAATTTAAAACGGGGGAAGGGGGGGGGGGGGGGGGGGGGGGGGGGGGGGGAGGGGTGTGGGTGGAGGAAAAAGGGAGGGAAGAGGGACTTTCCCTACCTGTTCAAACAAGATGCAACATTACAAATGGCCGACAGATCACGCGCTCAAACAACAAGCGCTTTACCCCCACGTCATCGGTTGTCTTTTCTTTGTTACTCTTTGTCAATTTCTTTTCATATGAAGCACTAAAAAGCTCCTATAAACCGTGTGAGGTATTCCATCCATCTCCACGTCTGCTGCAGAGGTTTCGGCAAAAATGCAATGCATGATGAAAATAAACCGAATAGTCAAGAGTTCTTAGCATAACGGTTTCTTGATTTGCATCTGTATCGCAATGGAGGTCTATGGCCAAATAAAGGGAGACAAAACATCGATTTCGATCAAGCGTAACAAAAATGTCCTGAAAAGAAAAAAAATTTTTTCGATCAGTCAGCAGAAAAATGCAATGAAACTAAAACGTTGTCCTTGAAACAAAAAAAAAAAAGGAAAGAAACAAGCAAAAAGAAGAAATGTAAAAAGCACAGGGGGAAAAAAAAAAAAACCCGACTACAAATAAATAGACAGACAGCATATATACGGACGGACAGGACAAACAGACAGACTGGTAGATGTGATTTGCGCTTACTTTTGTAATCTTTGCCAAAGGGTGACGTGTCCATCGGTACAGGTAAGGAGATCATCAAGAACATCACCAAACTGATATACTTCATCTTCTGTACAACACACACACACACACACACACACAACCACACACACACACACACACACACATACACAGCGCATGCACACGCGCGCGCGCGCACACAGACACCTCACACAAACACACAACACACGCGAGTTTTTTTTTTTTTTTTTTTTTTTTTTTGGGGGGGGGGGGGGGGGGGGGGTTGTTTTACTTCAACCTCTTGACAAAAATTATGCCAATGCAAGCACTAGCTAGAAGTCCCCGCGTAAGATCTAATAATGGCTATGTTTTTTTGCTAAATGATTCTCTCTCTCTTCTCTCTCTCTCTCTCTCTCTCTCTCTCTCTCTTAATAAACAATAAATCAGCAATTGCTACACTAGTGAATAAACATTAGAGAGAGCGAGAGAGAGAGGAGAGAGAGCCGTGGAGGAGAGAGAGAGAGGGAGAGAGAGAGAGAGAGAGAGGAGGACCGGAAGTGAGAGAGAAGATTAAAGTTGAGCCTAATGATGATCAGATGTTTAAACCCATTTACCTACGACATATGACACACTTCTGTTTATTGTTTACAAACTCTTTCTCTAAAAAAAAAAAATAAAAAAATAAAAAAAATAAAAAAAACAGTGCTTCGAATGAAAACGACAGAAATGTGCCTCTGACTTTGACGTCGACTATGTGAGATAACAAATTTGTCATAAACACAAAGATAATACACCCCAGTACACTATGTGAGATAACAAATTTGTCATTAACACAAAGATAATACACACCAGTACACTATGTGAGATAACAAACTGTCTTTAACGCAAAGATAATGCTCGCCAGCACACTATGTGAGATAATACATTTGTCATTAAACACAAAGATCTTACACACCAGCACACTATGTGAAATAATACATTTGTCATTAAAACACAGAGATAATACACACCAGTACACTATGTGAGATAACAAATTTGTCATTAAACACAAAGATAATACACACCAGTACACTATGTGAGATAACAAACTTGTCATGAGACAAAAAGATAATACACACCAGTACACTATGTGAGATAACAAACTTGTCATTAAACACAAAGATAATGCACACCAGTATACTATGTGAGATGACAAATTTGTCATTAAACACAAAGATGATACTCGCCAGCACACTATGTAAGATAACAAAGTTGTCATTAAACACAAAGATATTACCCGCCAGCCACACTATGTGAGATAATACATTTTGTCATTAAACACAGAGATAATACACACCAGCACACTGTGTAAGATAACAAATTTGTCATTAAACACAAAGATAACACACACGCCAGCAGACTATGTGAGATAACAAATTTGTCATTAAACACAAAGATAATACACGCCAGCACACTATGTGACATAATACATTTGTCATTAAACACAGAGATAATACACACCAGCACACTATGTAAGATAACAATTTTGTCATTAAACACAAAGATAACACACGCCAGCAGACTATTTAAGATAACGATTTTGTCATTAAACACAAAGTAATACACGCCAGCAGACTATGTGAGATAACAAATTTGTCATTAAACGCAAAGATAATACACGCCAGCAGACTATGTGAGATAACAAAATTTGTCATTAAACACAAAGTAATACACGCCAGCAGACTGTGAGATAACAAAATTTGTCATTAAACGCAAAGATAATACACGCCAGCAGACTATGTGAGATAACAAATTTGTCATTAAACACAAAGATAATAATAAACCATCCGATTTGTTGGAAAATGGATGCGACTTCAGTGAAGTATTTTGGAGCTGAGATGTTAAGATGACATTCTGAGGACATAAATAATCTACGTTTTGGTGTTTTTGAGCAGAAAACACAACCCCCGTGCCTTTGATATGCGAAGGTTTACAGACAATGTATAAGAAACTTTTAAGATAAGATAATAATTGTACATGTTTTATGTACTCTTGGTGTATTCTTGATGTACTACATGCGGAGCCGGTGAGATTTACCAAATGTTGGTTGAGATTAACCTAAGAGAATGAACACAGACACGTTTGAAAATTATCGAAGAACTGAATTATTAGAGGCAAAAAGAGACGAGATAGGGCGCGCACACACACACACACATCCACACACACACACACACACTGACTGACTGACTAAAACCATTTACTGTCAGATTAACATGCTGTTGTAACTGACAATTAAAAACATAACAAATTAACGAGAAACACCAATAATGATATAAGTAATATCTGAATGATATGAAAATCATGGAGGAAACTCAACAGGGAAACATTTAACATTTACAAGCAAAACAATAAAATCATACACACACACACACACACACCACACACACACACACACAACACACACACCACTTGTCTTGCGTGTAAATATAAAACACAATCATGTTCTGAGCGAATTGTGAAGCTGGCGGTTTTTCAGCCTTTCCTATAAAGTAAAAACACAAATAAGTAGGGTAAACTCCTGCTGCCATGATGAAATAATCACAGGCTCGTAACTCCAAACTAATGCTGCTTGCGATACCAAATCGCCTAGCGGAAATGACAAAAGAGAGCAAACAGAACAAGAGCAAGGGAGATATCCCATTAGGGGGCTTGGTGTCGTAAGCTGCATTCGGTTGGAGTTATGGGCCTGTAAATTATTTCTCATGGGAGCAAGAGTTACCCTACTTGTTTGACGTTTACTGTGTACTGTTCCCTGTCTCACTGGAGATTTTCTTTCATATATGGTTTAGGGCACAGACTCATCGACATCAAATGCGAAAAATGGGGAACAGAATCCGAAACACAGACGATGGATGGGACCCCAGTCGACAGGAAAACAAACAAAACAAAACGAAAACAAAAACCTGCTTTCCATTTTTAAGTCGTGTGTGTGGTAGAGACATCAACAGAAACTTTACCATTTCTCCAAAGTTGAAGTCAGACGTGATCCAAATACTAGTTCCAGATACGCAGGTAGTGAAGCACATGTTTTGTCCCGTCACGTTAAAATGGATGCCGAAGCTGAAATTCATTTTGTTCATGTTTTCGCTTTTTTATACTCCCAGTTCTTATAGAACAGGGAGTATTTTAGAATGGGAACGAAAAGAGAAATGCTTTGTGTGTGTGTGGTGTGTGTGTGTGTGTGTGTGTGTGTGTGTGTGTGTGTCCGTCCGTCCGTGGTCCAAAAAGTGTTCCCACTCTCGCTCCAGACAAAAATATTGGGCCGATCTTTCTGAAAAATTTGTAGGTATGTTCATTATATGTCAACGGATGATGCCCGATGTTTTCGTTTACCGTTGTAGCCGTTACTAACGGCTTGTAACGGTTTTTCTTCTTTATGGAATATCTCCGAAGGTACTAGGTCGATCTTTGTGAAAATTAGCAGGAATGTTCATTATGGGTCACGGAAGATGCCCGATGTTTAGTTTACCCCGTTATAGCGTTACTAACGGCTGCGACGGGCCTGTAAACGGTTTTTCTTCTTATGGAATATCTCAGAAAGTACTTGGCGATCTTTCTGAAAATTTGTAGGTATGTTCATTATGGGTCACGAATAATGCCCAATGTTTTAGATTACCTTATGGCCGATGCTAACGGCTGTAACGGCCTGTAACGGTTTTTCTTCTTCATGGAATATCCCAGAAAGTACTTGGCCGATCTCTGTGAAAAATAGCAGGGTATGTTCATTATGGGTCACGAATGATGCCCGATGCTTTAGTTTACCGGAGGGTATAGCGACGTTACTAACAGTCTGTAACGGCCCCTAACGATTTTCTTCTTTATGGAATCTCAGAGAAACACTTTGTCGATCTTCTTGAAAAGTTGTAGGTATGTTCATTATAGGTCACGGATGATACCCCATTTTATTCTACCGTTATAAGCCGTTACTAACGGCTATAACGGCCCATAACAGTTATTCTCTCTTTATGGAATATCTCAGAAAGTACTTGGCCAATCTTCTGAAATTTGTAGGTATGTTCATTATGGGTCACGGATGATGCCCGATGTTTTTAGTTTACCGTTATAGCCGTAACTAACGGCTATAACGGGACCCATAACGGTTTTCTTCTTTATGGAATATCTCAGAAAGTACGTGGCCGATAATTTCTGAAAATCTGTAAGCATGTTCTTTATGGTTCATGGATGATGCTAGATGTTTAAGTTTACCGTTACAGCCGTTACTAACGGCCCATATTGGATTTCTTCTTTATGGAAAATGGGCCGATCTCTCTGAAAATTTGTAATTATGTTCATTATAGGTCACAGATGATGGCCGATGTTTACCAGAATAGCCATTACTAATGGTTACACCAGCCCAAGACGGTTTATCTCTTTATGGAATATCTCAAGCGTATTCAGGATAAACTGTGAGTACGTTTATATGCTTTGCATCTTGTTTCTCCCTCGGTTCACCGCAGGAATTAATGGAAGCAAAAAAAGCAACAATGATGAAATCGCCTCGGCTTTGGAAAAAAAAAAAAAAAAAAAAAAGGGGGGGGGGGGGGGGGGGGGGAGAGGGGGGGGTGGGGGGGGGGAGTTATTATTCAGTGATTTCTCTCTTTAGACCACGGTCTGCAAGAACAGATTGACGTGAAAGCCCCTTAGAACTTGGAAAGTTGAACAGTTCAAGATGAATGAAAAAGACTTCTCTAAATGTCTCCAAACCAAAACTCTGAGAATGTTCAAAAGACTGAACTTCCTCGTGTGTCCATGTTGTGCCCAAGTTGAGGAGATAAATGATTTGCTCGTTCTTCGTTTTCATCGTCCTGAATCTTGTGTATCGTGCTTGAAGAAGACCAAAGAGGTCGAAACGCGTCGTGTTTTGTCTCATTATTTTGATTGTCGTTTTCGTACGGCGGGATAGTCATATTTCTTTCGACGATTTAAGTTTGTTTCAGTTTCCGCTTGTGGTCACCTCATTTTGATACTGACCGTTCTCCTGTGTGGTTGTTTGGCTCAAGAGACACATGACAGACACAAATTGTTACAGAGTGATCCGACAGCCAGAGACAATCTCTGGCGTTGTTTGAACTGGCTAGTCAGGAAATGGTGGACAGGAAAGAATAAAAGAATCAAGGGCCGATTACTCTCACGCCCCTACGTTGTCAGTTGGAGTTGTTCCCCTGTGGGAAAAAAAAAAGACCCGAGAACCGCCGAGTGTAGAGACACTCAGGAAGCAAAAATCTCTCGATCCCTCAACTATCACAGTCGTAAACATGGAGCTATAGTGTCAAGCTGCTCATGATGACTGCTTATGGAGAGGTGTGACGGAGAGAGAGAGAGAGGAGAGAGAGAGAGAGGAGAGAGAGATAGAGAGAGAGAGAAGAGAGAGAGATGCAAGATTATGGTAATTCCAGACTGTTCTGTTATTTTCGCCATTTGAAATCTCTTTGTACTCGAGATACCCTTACATCGTTTTCTGGTTAAAAGCTATAATTAACTTGAACGTAGGGAGAGGGACAGATATGGGTAGGAAGCGTAAATGATTGTGCAGGAAAAGTGTTCCCAAGTGTGTGTGTGCGTGCGTGCGTGTGTGGTGTGTGTGTGTGTGTGTGTGTGTGTGTGTGTGTGTGTGTGTGTGTGTGTGGTGTGAGTGTGCGTGCGTGCGTGCGTGTGTGTGCGTGCGTGTGTGTATGTGTGTGTGGTGTGTGTGTGTGGGTGTGTGTGTGGCGTGCGTGCTTGCGTGCGTGCGTGCGTGTGTGGTATGTGTGTGTGGGTGTGGTGTGTGTGTGTGTGTGTGTGTGTGTGTGAGTGAGGGGTGTGTGGATGTGGGTGGGTGGGTGGGTGATATGTGTGCACTGTATGACATCATACAATAATTGTGTGTAGGGTGTAACGGGAGAGAGGGTGGGTGGATAGTTGATTATGACAAAATGTCAATATTAATGACCATCTGATAACGATTCTATACTAAAGAACGGTCAGCCGGATTCTGGGTATTATCATCTATTTTGGACATCTTCTTTGGAATGCTCTATAGTGTTATTTATTCATCTGTTGTATGTACATCGCCTGTACCAAACGTGTTTCTTTCTTCAAAACTAAATCTTGTAGATATCATAACTGTGCTTAATAATGACAGCAAGAATAATAATAACAACAACAATGATAATGGTAGTAATGATAATAATAGTGATAACAATAATGATAGTAATAATGATAATCATGATGATGGTAATAAAAATGATGGATGGTGGTGATGATGATGGTGATGATGATGATGTGATGGGGGTTTCAGCGTTTTTTAGGGTTATCATCAATGACTCAAGTTATTTAATTTTCATGGACTTGTATGGCAGTGTCTGCTTTTCAATACATGTTGTTTTTTTGGTCTGTTTTTAACTCTCTCTCTCTCTCTCTCTCTCTCCTCTCCTCTCTCTCTTTCTCTCTCTCTCTCTCTCTCTCTCTCCTGTAAACATACGGTTGTTTATATAGACGCGTTCAATCATTAATAAAGGCCTTCATACATACATAGATGCCTAGATGCATTGTTGTTTTCGGGATGGTGCATGATTCGTCTCGCGAAATTTTGTATTCTTCTCATTATTTTTATGCATATTTAGCATTTATTGCTTTAAGAAGCAGCCTGTTGTCTATTGTCAACCGTCCCTTATTTTCCATCTCCATCCACCACCCTCCTGCTGTGTGTGTGTGTGTGTGGGTGTGTGTTTGTGGTGTGTGTTGGTGTGTGTGTGTGTGTGTGTGTTTGTCGTAGTCCTGAATCACAATGGAAGCTTAAACCAACGGACAGGTACGTTCTTCTATTTTTCAATAATTTCACAAATAGGTTGATCGAATTCATTGGTAACATGTGGTTGTATGCTGCTGGTGTGTGCGGATCCCTTGACTCGATTCGACTGAGTGCAGTGGGTGTGTGTGTGTGTGTGTGTGGGGGGGGGGTGGGTAGTCCCCTGAATCACATACTTGAAGCTTTAAACAACACGACAGGGACGTCGTTCTTCTATTTTTCAATAATTTCACAAAATGGATTGATGAATTCATGGTAACATGTGGTGTATGCTTGCTGACGTTCTAATTCCCTTGACTTGATCGACTGAGGGCAGTGGTGTGGTATGTGTGTGTGTGTGTGTGTTGTGTAGTGTGGTGGTGGGTGTGTGTGTGGTGGTGTGTGGTGGGTTGTGTGGAGAGCTGCAGCGAGTGCGGCGCGAGAGTGGGGGGTGTGTGGTGGGGGGGGGGGGGGGGGTTGTGTATGGTGTGGTGGTGTATGTGTGTGTTGTGTGTCTGTGTGTATGTGTGTCTGTGTTTGCTACGGTCTTAGTTTGGTCATTGTAGGCTGGTGTGAAGCTTTTGACCTGAGTTACTCTATCTCCCTCTCTCCCTCTCTCTCTTCTCTTATCCTACTCTCTCTCCCCCTATCTCTACTTCTCGCCTCTTCCGCCTCGCTTCTCTCTCATCTCTCTCAGGGATGGTGAGTGCTTTTTCGTTTTACTTTTCTAAATTCTGGGCAATTCCAGACTATTTTGCAGTGAAGGAAAAGAAAGTCTGAACTGAGTTGATTCCGTGGAAAGTGTCTGGTAACGAAAACCACAGACGAGCGCAAGGTAATCAACAAACGTGAATTGTGAAACCCAATGGCTGGCATGTCGATTAATGAACAGAAAGAAGAAACTATTGACCTTTCGTATTCATGTTACTCACGTTGCTGAATATAACGAAGGA
>JADBJO010031974.1:10000-16182 GCA_016801955.1 Conus betulinus | reverse complement strand
TATAGAAATTTGGAAAATTAGAGATTAGCCCCTCTTCTAATACTAGGAAATTGAAAGAGCACCCGCCCCCCCCCCCCCGCTTCTCTGAAAACCCCGTTCCGCTACTTTAGAAGATAAGCTCATCCCATCCACCACCCCACCCCCAGCCACTACCCCCGTTTACTTACGCCTACAACCCCTTCTGGGGCATAGGCCCACCCCCGCGCTTGTACCAAAAACAAAAACAAAAAACAAACAAACCTGTGGTGCATTTGTGAGTAGAAAGAAACTCGTGGAGAGCGTGGCAGCAGAGAGTCCTCAGAAGAGAAGCCCCCATCAAGCGAGTGTTTCGGCCCTTATCTCCTGACACTCTAGGGGGGGGTGGGTCACACCCGGTTCATGACTCCGGATGTCCCTCTGCTGCCCCCTTTTTCCCATCTTTGAATGAACCATGGCTGGGAATCGAACCCATGACCCTCTGGACATGCTCATTTTCCACTTAATGACTCGCGCACTAACCACTGAGCCACTGGGACACCTAATATTTGTAGGAAAGTTAAGCCTTATGAAGTTCACTTTTGTTCCTCCTTGACCAGATCCAGCTTGAACACCTCTCTGCCGCTTCTGCCATTGCTTTAAGGGCTCTGTTTTTTTTCCCTCCCTGCAACTGAGAGCTGTTTCATGAGGCTGTATGCAGACGTTCCTACAAACCCCCTAGCTCCAATTTCTGCAGTGAGGACTTTGACCTGATAGCCTTCTCTCCTCAAGCTGTTTGCCAGATCAGCATACTTTTCAGTCTTGTAGATTTGAGCTGCCTCCATTTCTGTTCTCATATGGCACCGTGAGCTCGATCATGATCAGCTGCTTGGTTGACTGAGAGTGGACTACTATGTCTGGTCTCATGCCACTCTTGCTGATGATCTCTGGGTGACTCTTCCATTCTGGGAGGACTGCAGTGCGCTCCCAGTCATCTGCCCCGTCCAGCAGACTCTGCCTGCATGTTCCGAGTGGCACTGTTGTTCTTGGCCACGATTCGCTGCCTCCTGCCGTGAAGAATGTTGCGGGTGCTTTTGGAGTCCTGATTTTCCCTTTTGTGGTGTTGGTACTAGCCCAGACTACTACTTGTACAATCTCTTTGAGCACTTGGTTGTGCCTCCATGTGTACCTTCCTTGAGCCAGGGCTACTTTACATGAGCTTAGGACATGCTCCACTGTTTGTTTTTCATGGGTAGAGGGGGCATGTAGGATCGTCTGTTTTTCCCCACTTCACCAGGTTTGCATTTGAGGGCAGAAGGTCATATGCAGATCTGAGAATGAAGCTGATCCTGAGAGGGGCCATGTGCCAAATGTCATTCCAAAGTGAGACGGAGTCTTTTTTTTTGTCTTCTTCTTTTCTCATCTCCTGAATCATCATGTCTCGTTTGGCTTTTCCTTTGGCCTTTGACCACCATTCAGTTTTGGTCACCCCCAGTCCTTGTCTGTTGGTCTGTGTGTGTCCTGTTATTTCTCTGATCTTGAGACTTTCTTTTGCAGAATCCATCGCCTCTTGAACTTTCCATTTTCTGCCTGTCTTCAGCTGGGGCTTGATTGCTTCTACCACCTGTCTCCTGAGTCCTCCAGCATGCTTTGAAGTCTGATCTTCCCTGCTTTGTATTCCTCCAGGATGGATTTCAGTGGTAGTTTCAGCTTTGCTTGGCGAACAGTACAGCGCTATGTCAGTCAGACAGGGTGGGACACCAAGCCATTTCCTTGTGAACTTGTTGATTTTGGATTCCATTGCCTCCACTATGCTGGTGCAGATGTCGTATATCATCAGAGGCCATAGGAGCTTTGTATCAGCATGAACTGCAGACACCAGACCTTGTATTTGCCAGGGAGCCCACACTGGTCAATGGTCTCCAAGCCTTCTTCCGACATCTGTTTGGTTTCTTTTGCTCTTTGTGTGTCTTTCAGCGTATCATCATACCATCTTCCAAGGCTCTCTTGACTGGCTCTTCTGTGACTGTTGGAAATGGCTTGGTTGGCAACACTGAAGACCACAGATTCGGCCACTTTTCCTTTCCTCAGTGAGAGACTCCGTGCTTTCTTTGGTTTGAACTTCATTCTGGATGAGGCAACTATGTCGTCCAGCCTCTCCAGCACATGACGTGTCTCGTCTTCTCTGGATGAAATCACTGTAGTGTCATCCATGAAGGCCTTGAGAGGGGGCATCTGTATCCATCGCCAAGGTCTGTTTGTCTTGCGTTGCTTGTTGCTGCTTTCAAGATGACTTCCATTGCCAACACGAACAGTATTGGGGAAATTGCACAGCCCATTGCAATGCCCACTTCCAAGTTGATCCAATCTGTTGTGTATTCCTTGGTAGAGAACCGCATTGAGAAGCCATTGAAGTACTTCTTGAGCATGTCGCGGATGTTCTTTGGCACATGGTACATCTCAAGAGCCAACTGTATCATCTCATGGGGTACAGATCCATATGCATTTGCCAGATCAAGCCACACTACGTCCAGGTCTCTCTTTTCTGCTTTTAGTTCAGACTGCAAACACGAATGGAAGATTTCCGTCGGTGTAAGCCAGGGGTTCGGTGAGAATTAAGCGAGATTTGCCATGCTCAAAGTTTTTCACAGGAACAGTCGCTGGTTTTCGGTGTTCACTGCGAACATCGTGTGTACATCGTTCGAAAGCACTGTCCGCACCGTGCAATAATAAGTAAGTGCCTGTGAGTATTGTCGTGTCACGTGGTCAGCCGGCATCCAATCAGTGTTAAGGGCGCCTTTTCTCTCGCTGTCTCTCAGTGTAAACCTGTCCTCGAGCCTGACGTTGAAGAAGTGAAGAGGCTTGCTGCTTGCAGCTGTTTCGAGCGTCGTGGAACACGAAACGCAGCTGATGAGGGTTTTTTTTTTTTTTTTTAATATAGGGACAGCGTAGTTACACAGTCCCTGGTTTCTTATTATTAGAGTGGGGTAGATCGTGTATGATTCCTTCGTTGTATTTAATAAATGTTCGGGTTTTTTCTTTCCTTTTTTTTTTCAAACGCATTGAAAGAGACCCTAGACAACCAACCCATCGCGCGCTTCTTTCCGTTTAGAAACAGTAGGCTACAGACAGGTCGGTGGCAGAAAAAATGTCGAGAGAAATATGTTTAGGGAACATTTTCGTTCAGTGGCGTTAGATTTCTGTCAGCTTAACGTGTCTTTTTTTTTTCTTCGGAAATGAGCAAAGAAAATGCTAACAAATGCCAGCATATCGTGTCTTCTGGACGAAGTCAGACAGGAAATCGTATGTGCGAACTGGTTTCTTGTTTAGCTGTATGTTATTTTTTAAGGCTTTCCTTTCCTGCCCCGTGTCTTCGTTTTCCCCCCCCCCCCCCCCCCCCCCCCCATCCTTCCCTCTCCTCCTTCCTCCCCCACGCCAACACTCCCTCCACCAGTTCAGGCTCTTTAATCACGGCACTTTCCATTTTGGGGGTGCCTGGATGGGAAAGGAGGGGGGGGGGGGGAGGAGGAGTAAATGGCCATCTGGAAACCCATCTCATCCGCCCCACCGTGTGTGTGCTGCGGGGGGGGGGGGGGGGGGGGGGGGGGGGGGGCTGGAGGGGGGGGGGGGGGGGCGGTGAGTGGGGAGAGTTGTTGGAGGGGTGTGTGATCCCTCATCGATTTCGGAAACTTGACGTTGGGTGTTGAGGTGACCTGACGAATGTCAAAGTGTTGCTGGAAAGGAAGGGTTTTTTTTTTTTTCCTTTTTTTGTCTTTTTTTTTTTTTTTAACTTTTTTTTTTTGCCTGCTCATTGCAACCTTCGCTGTTCCATCTAAAGGCGAACAGGATTCATCGAGCACTTCCCACCCGCGTCGCGTCCCATCTGTCCTGTCATCCCCCGACCCTGTCCTGCTCTCCACTTTTAAGTGCAGGTTTTGTTTGTTTTTTGTTTGGTTGGTTTGGGGGTTTTTTGTTTTTGTTCCTTGACGGTTCATTTAAATCATGATAAATAATCTTGTTTTCAATGTTTACTTTTTTTTGCTCTTCCTGTTGTATATGAACAGAAAGAAGCAGTTCAGGTTATCCTTTTGAGCACTGTTTCTGGAATATACTCCCTTGACCGCGTCTGAATCTGTGGATATTATCTGACGATATCGCCACAAAACTCGAAGTTAGTCTCACGCTTTCCACGGACTGACTTCTCGCTTACAGCAGTCGTCTCCTCGCCCGCCCCTTCCCTTCTAGCCTACTCTCTCTCCGCTGTTTCACAATTTGCGGTACGATTTTCATTGAGCACCGCCCCCCCCCCCCCCCCCCCCCCCAACTCCCCCACCATTCCTAGAAAAGGACTGCTTTCTGTTGCAAAACAAAAGCAGCTCGGTTGCAGAGATTACTGAAAATGCACAGCAGAAAGGCGCTGGAAAAAAAAGTGGTTTTTGTTTGTTTGTTTGTTTTTTGTTTTGTTTGTTTTTAGTTCGTCAGCTTCTTGTCTTCGTCGGTCACAGTGTCCCGCAGGAAAGGAAAAGGACAGGCTTGAAAGGAAATCATTGTCAACGCGTACTTCTCTCCCCTGCATCCCTCCACCGCCCGCCACCCCTCCCTGCCAGCCATCCCCCACCCCCCCCCCCGCCCCCCTGATATCATCCCGTTCCTCTCCGCTCTCTCAATGCGGCTCCCAGCTGTGTTAAACGAACTTGGGGTGTGGGCTTAGGTTGGCCAGACTTGAATTTCACCCATCTTGTAGATTTTTTCTTTTTTCATAAACCAAGAAAGGACAAGAAAACTTTGCATACCCGGTCATTTCCTTCGGTCAGCCATTCTTCACAGCTTACCACATTTTTGAAGTCCGATAAGTCACTCTTCGTTCTTGTTTGTACTGTCCTAAATGTTAAATGTTACCTATTTTGGCATTATGTTTTCACTTGAAGAAGATCCAAGAGGGTCGAAATGCATCGTGTCTTGTGTACTTTTTCGTCAATGTCCTCGGCGGAAAACTAAACCCCCACTCTTTCTAAACTTTGCATACCCGTCTTTGTTCTTCTGTCTGACACGCCCCTGCTGTGAATCCTGAAAGTTTTTGAAGTCCGCGATATGCCAGCATGTCCGTTCTGAAGATGCACGTGGCATATATATATATATATATATATATATATATATATATATATATATATATATATATATATATATATATATATATAGCGCAGAGTTACTGCCTGTGACACGGAGACAGACTTAGGGCCTGGGTCACACAGACCAGAGGTGCCACGGCCTGGGCGTAGAGTACACTCTGAGAATAAATTCACAACACACTCCAGTTTTTGTTAAATGCCGCTTTGTCTGATGTCGGTCACCACAAAACATTACAGCCCCCCCCCCCCCCCCCCCCTCCCCCTTCCCTACTCTTGTCGTTGATGCCGCTCCCTCCCACTCCCCTTCACCAGCTGTCTTTTTATATATTAAATGTAAGGACAGACTTGCATCATTCCTTTTTAACCCCTCCATATTTAGAAGCGAAATACTTTATCTGTAGTGGTGAAACTTAGCATTATTCAATGAGAGATATATCAGTAGGTTTTATTCATTGAACTTATATTGTCATTGAGAGTATAGTTACTCGTCAAATATCTGTTGACATGACTTTTTTGATTTTGGTGGGTAACCTGGGTAATTCACACCGCATGCCAATTTTTAAACTTGATTTCCGACAAGGTCAGCTTGGCGGCATTGGTCTGCCCTCTCTCAGACGTACATTTTCAAATCATAATCATAAAAGTGTCGGTTACAGATATCATGATTGTTTCTAGTTCAATTTGACAAATAATCTAAAGAACTGACTGCACTCACACGTTCAAGTCTGAATTCTTAAGCTAGCCGGCACAGGAGGGGGGGGGGGGGGGGGAAAAAAAAAAAAAAAAAAAAAGGGGAAGATGATCCTTCCATTTCCAGCTCGTTTCCATCCCCTGCAGCTCCCAGTCCCCTACCCAGCTGTCACGACCGGCCCCTGGAGGTCGGCCCTGACAGGATCGGTCTAAAAGGGAGTGAAGGGGGAGTGACTGACCTCACACGCTCCGCAAGATCACAAGGAAAGATTACAATACAACACACCATTTATTCACACCAGCATACACATAGTCACATATAAGCATTTCAACACACACAACATACACATAGTCACAAATAAGCATTTCAACACACACACACACACATTCATTTGTGCTTTCCCGTTG
>JADBJO010031973.1:10000-16183 GCA_016801955.1 Conus betulinus | reverse complement strand
AAAGACGGCTACATGCCAGTGTGACCAAGTGCCAATGTGACCCAAGCGTTGTTGTGACCACAATGTTGTGACCAAATTGTCGTTGTGACCAAAGTACCGTTGTTGCTTCATCCCAGTTGTTGGCTCCTCTTCCAACTATTTTACAGCTATTTTAGTTGTCTCTTGAGTACCTGTGTACCTTAGCTTGTGCAATGCAGATGACTAGTGGTCAGTGCCACTGACACTGGTTATTATGCCGTAAATCGGAGATTTTAACTATTTAACAGCTAATTAGTGTTCCCGAGTGCTTGTGTACCTTGTACAAACGTAGATTACTTGTGGTCAGTGCCACTTACTACTGGTCATTATGAGTAAATCGGAGATTTTAACTATTTCACACAGCTAATTACAGTCTCTCTTGAGTACCTGTGTACCTTGTACAATGCAGACGACTGGTGGTCAGTGCCACTGACCACTAGTCACTATGACGTAAATCAGATATTTTGACTATTTTACAGTTAATCAGTGTCTTATGAGTGTAGGTATACCTTGTGCAATGCAGACAACCAGTGGTCAGTGTCCATTGGTCACTTTAATGTATATAAGAGATTTTAAACTATTTTTACAGCTAATTAGTGTCTCCTAAGTGCCTGTGTACCTTGTATAATGTAGATGACTTGTTGGGGGGGGGGGGGGGGGGTCAGTTCCAACTAGTCCTGGAACACCCCAGGGGCAAAAGAAGGCTAGCCCAGACTTACCCCGGGATAAGTTCCAGAGGGGGGGGGGGGGGGGGGGGGGGGGGGGGGGGTTGGTGGTGGTGGTAAGAATGGGCTGTTACACCGCTTTAAACTTGTCAGCGGATATCGAAACTGGGATAACAGAATAATGAAAACGTAGGTTTCTGGATTCAACATTAGAAAAGTAGTTACAGACTCAGAATCAAAACTTACTTGGAGAATATTTCGACAGGATCGCCCTGATTTCATCAGCTCTCTGTGTTACTGTTAAGGCAGTGAGGCCTGGTGGGGCGACTGTTATGTGGGGTGAAACGTTTGTCAGGATCTGATTGTAGATAGGGGGGGGGGGGGGAGGAGTTCAAAGCCTTGATCTCTGTTCAGGCTGGGGCGTCTGATCTTGATTTCGATGGCTTCTTTAACTTTTCCTTTTGTGAGAAAGGGCTCTGTAATTAATATCTTGGTTTCTTGGGGGCTGAAACTCAGGCCTGTGGCTTGTAGGTGCTCGTGTATGGCAGAATAGATCGGTTTTGGTGTTCCTGTAGGCGGGTGGTGAGTGGTCTTGCTGTCTGGGCCGTCTGGCAAATGTAGGTGGCCATTATACAATGGCAGAGAGTAATTATGTCCCTTGACGTCTTTATGGCGCACCCTGTGCTTGTCTGCGCCCTATGTGAACACAGCATAGTGAACACAGCACATGCTTCTAAGGGTGGTGCAGGATTGCTCCCAGTTGAAGACAGTAATTTTCTGGGTCCCATCTGAACCTTTGGGTGTATCTGTTTCATTTTCATTGCTCCAAAACTATGTGAGCTTATTGGTAAGTACTATTTCAACTGAAAACATCGTGGTGTGAAACAGCCCTAACAGACACCCCCCACTCCTCCCCCTCTATTTGAAATTGTGCCTTCTCATGTGCTGCGAAATGGGAAGACGTTAATCTCACCAGTCACAGGGGACCACAAGTGTGAAGTAACACATAGGGGTTGACATGCATGGCAGGTGGAAGAAAGAGAGGACGAGTGAGGCGGGTGCGTGCAGGAAGGGGAGGAGGGGAGAGGGTAAAGGTCAGTGTGGGGAGGCATGGATGGGGAAGTAGAGATAGTGGGGAAGGGAGGGGAGCTTATGTCATCAGCTCCCAGTGATGTCCCTTGCTGTTGTCGTCAAAGTGAGCAGGGCCCTTGTGGTCGGCAAGTCTGTGAAAGCAGACAGTAGGTGTACATCTTATTGAAGTGTGTGTGTGTGTGGTGTGTGTGTGTGTGTGTGTTTGTGTGTGTGTGTGTGTGTGTGTGTGTGCGCGCGCGCGCGTGTGTGTGTGTGTGTGTATGTGTGTGTGTGTGTGTGTGTGTGTGTGTGTGTGTGTGTGTGTGTGTGTGTGTGCGTGCTTGCATGCATGTGTGCGTGGGTGTGCGTATGAGTGAGAACATTATCGTATAAGACAGCTCTTAACACCCCTATCCCCCCACCCCACCACCATCCCCGCCTGAACGAGATGTCTTCTCCTCATGTGCCTCGACTTGGGGAGACGTTTAATCCCACCATTCAGAGCGGACTGCAGGTGTCGTGAGGAAACACCTAGGGGTTGACATGCATGGCGAGTGGGGGAAAGAGGGGACGAGTGGAGGTAGGGATAGAGACAGACACTGGGGGAGAAGGGGATGGGGGGGGGGGGGGGGGGGGGGGGGGGGGGGGGGTTGTGTCTTCAGCTCCTGTTGATGACTCCTGTTGTTGCTGTTGTCAAAGTGAGCAGGGTTTGCGGTCGGCACGACTTTTCAAAGCAGACACTAGTTGTACTTTCTCATTAAAGCGTGTGTATGTGTGTGTGTGTGTGTGTGTGTGTGTGTGGTGTGTGTGCGTGTGTGTGTGTGTGTGTGTGTGTGTGTGTCTGTGAGTGTACGAGACGGGCATGCTTGCGTGTGCGTGCGTGCGTGCGCGCGCAATGTGTACGTGCGTCTGTGGCGTGCGTGTGTGTGTGCGTGTGCGTGTGTGTGTGTGTGGTGTGTGTGTGTGTGTGTGGTGGTGTGTGGTGTGTGTGTGTGTGTGTGTGTGTGTGTGTGTGTGTGTGGTGGCGCGCGCATGCATGCATCATACGTGCGCGCATGTGTGCTGTGTGAAAACATTGTTGTCTAAGATATATCTCTAAACACACACCACTCACTCCGTCCCCATACCCACACCACACGCTCTTAACAAGATGCATTCTCCTCATGTATCTAGACTAGTGTCTGTATGTGTACATGTGCGTTAGTATCACAATTCGCAGCAGTCTGCAGGTATTACGACTGAACACTTGGGGGTGGACATGCATGGGAGGAGAGAGAGAGAGAGAGAGAGAGAGAGAGAGGGAGAGAGAGAGGAGAGAGAGAGACGAGAGAGAGAGAGAGAGAGAGAGGACTGTTTGTGTTTGTGTACCTGTCTGTGCGGTGCATCTGCGTGTCAGTATGAAACTTTGGTGTGTGTGTGTGTGTGTGTGTGTGTGTGTGTGGTGTGTGTGTGTGGTGTGGGTGTGTGTGTGTGTGTGTGGTGCACGCACGCACGTGCCTGTATCTTGCGGTATTTAGAGTGATAAACAACCAAGAGGTACGATGGGAGGGAAGGGTATGAAACAGCGTGAGAGGGTTATAGACCAGGCAAACCGGGGGACAAAAGCTAGTGTATCAGAAGGACGATGATACACGATGCAGACTGTTGTAGCTGTGGCACTAGGAAGAAGCTGGGAAAGACTTTTCCCCACTGTCTTTTTTTTTTTTTTCCCCTTAAATAAAGGATAAATGAAAGTGATCACCAGCAGGCAGTGTCACCGTGTTATATATAAATAGAATTATCGGTGTGTATTCTGCTTGTGCACGAACAATTTGCTGTCTTACAGTGAGAGAAAGTATCGATATTTCGAAGTGAGGTGCTGCAGGCGGAAATTGACACACACTTGAAAGAAAAAAAAATTATTTATCCGTGAGTGATAGAGACTAACAAATTATAAAACAAAACACGAAGCGTTTCGACCTCTCTGGTCTTTTTCACAAAAGTCAAAGAATATTCAAGATGATGTACGAAAAGAACTAACAATCACTTGTCTCCTCAAAACTGAGCGCAAAATGTGATGTTTTCATTTTGGGATTGTTGTGTTTTGTCTTGTAATATGTGTAATATTTGCAATCGTCTCCTCCTTTGGGCGGAACAGTAATTTCTCTTTTCAGTATGTATTGATACTTTCAGACTTTTGCTGTCCCATTTCTGTGCCACCTCAGTGACATTGCACCAACGCCCGCCGCCCACGCCGACACCCCGGCACTGGCAATCCACAGGAAAACAGTAAATGTGTCGAGTCGTCAGAGGCAGGCCCGGAGGCAACGCACCGGAGGAGACACTGCACTGCTGCCGAATCACTTGAGCGGTTGTTCATTGATGGCTTGTTCTGTTCTAACACACGCAGGATACCCCCTACTAAGCCCCAAATAACGACGATGATTGCTTAGTCGTGGAGCCGGCGTGAGAGTGAGCTCTCCCTCGGTAGGGCGACACCACGTCCTCCAACGACAGCCCCTCCCCCTCCCCCCCCCCCCCCCCCCCCCCCCCCCCCCCCCCCCCCCCCCCCCCCCCCCCCCCCCCCCCACCCCCCCCCCCCCCCCATGGACCCGCCCCCCCCCCCCCCCCCCCCCCCCCCCCCCCCCCCCCCCCCCCCCCCCCCCCCCCCCCCCCCCCCCCCCCCCCCCCCCATGGACTCGCCAATACCTGTGACTTGACGGAATCAAACCAAGGCGACAGAGTAGAGAGGACATCGAAACTGAGATCACCATGACAATCAGTGCATGAAGGGGCCCATAATTTGAGACTTTTTCCCCCAATGCTGATCGATGAGGTGGTGTGTGATAAAGATGATGCTACGGGTTTCCATTCCTGTCTCAGATTGCATGACAGCGCTGTACTCTACGGTAATTTTCAAGATAAATACCAGCGTCAACCAGATCCGATATATACAGACACCTGCAGTATTGATCAGGAAATTTGAGCAACACTCTCAGAGACGCATCTATATTTAGAGGACGACACTCGACTGTGTGGTCCTACTCTCCCAAGTTGAGCCTGGAGCAAACTCAACTGTGGGTAGAAGCCGGTCAGGGCAGAAAAATCCCACATGGCTCTGGTGGGATTCGAAACCATGACCTTCCAGCCGACAGGCTGCGACCGTAACCACTTCGCCACGGCGATAAGTTTTGGACTGTGATCCTTCACGCTTCCCTCCTTCCATTTCCTTCACCCCTACACAATGCCACGTTGCCTTTTAACCTACTTTGCTCTAAGCAGACATGGTGGTGGTGCCTGGGTTACTCAACCCAACACACGACTGGACATGTCACACCCCTTACCCCCTCCCCCCCCCCTCTCTCCCTGCTCCACACCCCCAGCCCTCTCCTGCTTTTTCCCACTGTTCTGTTCCATCCGTTTGTCCCTCTTCTCAACTCGCTCCCTTATCTCTCACCCTTCACCTCCCTCCCCCCCCCCCCCCCCCCACCCCCCCCCCCCCCCCCCTTCCCCCCCCCCCCCCCACCGTGTACCTCCCCTCTCTCCCTGCTCACCCGTCACCTCCCTCCCCCCCCCCCCCCTACCTCCCCTCTCTCCCCTGCTCACCCCCTTCCCCTCCTTCCCCCCTCTTCTGTAACCCCCCTCTCTCCCTGCTCACCCCCCCCCCCTCCCTCTCAACCAGCCTTTTCCTCCACCTCTCTCTTCCCACCTTCTCTCACCCCACCTCCCCCCCCCCCCCCCCCCAACAGCTTTTTTCCCACTGTCCTTTTTCCCGTTCCCTGTCCCTCTTTCCCTCCCTTTCCCACCTGTTCTCTCTCTCTCTTTTCTCCGTTCCCCTGTCCCTCTTCCACCCACTCGTCTAAGTGTGTGCGCTCAGTTTGACACAGCGGTGGAGTAGTGGTTTAGACATTCGATCACTGTCAAGGTGGTCCTGTGGTTCGAAATCCGATTTTACTACTTGCCTACATATTCTGCTCACCCCGCATCGCACCATGATTACAAAAAGGAAAAAAAAAAGCTTGCACTTGAATAAGAAAAAAATTGAGGTTCAAACAAGTTCTCTCTCTCTCTCTCTCTCTCTCTCTCTCTCTCTCTCTCTCTCTCTCTCTCTCTCACTCTCTCTCACACACACACACACACACACACACACACACACACACACACAGTGCCCTAGAAGAAAAATATAGACGTTCAAAACAAGTTGACAGCCTTTTTCCAAGGGGCAAATTTAGGACGAAAAAAAGGAGGTGTGTGGGGAGGGACACACACACACACACACACACACACACACACACACACACACACACACACACACACACACACACGCTTCAATCAGTATGATATAAACATACCATCTCTCTCTCTCTCTCTCTCTCTCTCTCTCTCTCTTTTCTCTGAGCGCGCGGGCCCGCGCGAGCACGCGCATATGTGTGTGTGTGTGTGTGTGTGT
>JADBJO010031972.1:0-16185 GCA_016801955.1 Conus betulinus | reverse complement strand
GAAGAAGAATGGATTATGAGTCCAAAATCATGGTTCTGTACCGTGTAGAGAAATCTCAATCAGACCACACCTTGCCTCACCTACATTCCCCCCCCCCCCCTCAACCCCTCCTTCAAAACACAACCGAATTTATTGAACAATGGTTGGCTTTGGGTGTCTCGTTTATGTTGTCGTTGTAGAGAAAATTTGCTTGTTGGGGGTTTTTGGTTCGAAATTTTTTTTTCCAAAGCGTATGGGGAGTCCGCTTGTTTACGGCTGGTTTGTGCGGTGTTTGTGCGTCTTCTTTTTTGGCTGTCTGGACTCCCCTGTTCTCACAAGTTTGGATTGCGTGGTAATAATAGTCCCTACAGCACCACCCAACACCATACGCACTGGATAGCCAGGCATAACACCCGAGTTTTAATTTTTTCTTTATAATTTGCTGCGCATGGAACCAGTCAACAATATACATTCAGGTGATGGTACAACAATAATCAAATATCGTCCTACATAGCATAGGCCTATAGAGCAAGATATCACATACATAGGAAACTTCAATTATCAGATATCAGCGTCATATTTTTTTATTACATATCTGTGATATCACCTCAAGAATCTCGCCGGCGGCCGTCACAGTGTAGCTGCAATAGTATACAGTCAAACACAATCGGTTCCACAGTAGACTCAAGCCACAGTCATACAACACTAAAAGAGCACGTAAAGAAGGAATAAAACAAGGTTCCCCACACAATAAGCACGGCTGTTTTCAATATAAAACACAAACGACCGCGAACAAGAAAGAAACATGTTCTCCACACAGCAAGCCACAATAAAATTACGTCGAACTATCAGAAGCAGAACCAACCGCAGATTTTTCACAAAGCACATTAATCCATAGCAAGAAGAAACGCTTGATCCACAATGCAAAGCAATCCATAGAAGAAAGAACTGCAGATTCACAAGGCACAGTTGTCAACCATTGAATCCCGGCGAACACGATTTGTCAGCAAAAGTTCCATAGAACACAATAAACTTCGATTCGACGTGTAGTTGTTGATCTAAACAAAAATTAATTAACTTCTCCGTGTATGATATTACAATGTTCACATCAATAAACCCAGCCCACACGACACACATGAGGTGGTACAATTAGCGCACATAAATTTTCTTGTAGGAGTTTACGTCTTTGTCGGCGACACAGCCTTCACAACAATTTTATAACAAATACATTTCCTGGTACATATTTCACTGGTACCGTCATCAGAAGTATCGCACATACACATTGACCATCGACGCACTACTGACTTGACAGTCAGCCTCTCCCACATAGTAACACTACGGAGAAAACGACGATTTAACAAAATAAAATAGGCCTGGACACCCAGCCTCGGCCGTTAGTTCTTTCTCTCTCTCGTCAATATCATGTATTTTCGTCATGTAGATACCTATGTCATTTTAAGTTGACGTTCATACTTTACGTTGACGTCACAATTATTATAATTATGTTTTTGTGTTTCTTAGTTGCAGCATTTGGGCATGTTCGAGATTTGTAGGCAGTAACTCTTACATGCTCTCTCATCACCTCTCTCTCTTCCCTCACGCGCTCTCATTCCCTCCTCGCTTCCCCTCGCGCCTCTCCTCCTCTCTCTCTCTCTCCTCCTACTCTCCTCCATACCGCCTCCAACGAATCTCTCTCCCCTCCTCTCTTCTCTCTCTCTTCTCTCTGTCCCGTCTGGCTGTCTGTCTGCTGCTTGTCTGTCTCTCCGCCTGCTCGCTCGTCCTCTTCTTCTCTCCTGATCCTCTGTCGTCTCTATCTGGTCTGTGTTTGTGTTGTTTTTATGTGTCTGGGTGTCGTTCGTCTATGTGTGTATGTACGGGCGGAGTGAAGTATTTTTCTTTCGGTGGTATTATTGTGTGGGGTTGTTTGTGTGTGCGTTGCCGTACGTATTTTTTGTGCATAATTGGTAATATGGGTGGGGTTTTGAAAGAGAGAATGAGCAAAGAAAGAGAGAAGATAGAGGAGAGAGAGAGAGAGAGAAGAAGAGAGGGGACGCACCTAAATGCGAGGGGAAACCCTTTTCCCTCGCTCGACTTAAGGTCCGGGTTCAATCCACAAAACTTTTCGCTCCGGTCCCCAGTCTTCTCGTGGTTCGTCAGCCCTGTCGATTTTATTTGCCAGTCCGTGGCCCCTGCCGCCGGGGTCATTTTGTTGCTATCCTCGCTGTCTCTTACCGTCCACCCTCCGTATCAGACACCTAACCAAGCACCCCGCCACGCCCACCTGTCTCCATCCCCCACCCCAATCCTCTCAGTCGGTGTCAGTCCAACATTTGCATCTTGGTGCAAGATTCCATCCAACCTGATCTCGATTGTGTGGCTGATCATGTACTGATTCTGTGCATTCTTTTCTTCTCATTTTCTTGGGTGGGTTGAGAACGGTTAGCCTTTCTTTTCCGTGATTTTTCTTTTTCTGTCAGTTTTCCTTCCTGAATCAAGGTCTGCCCTGAAGGGCCAGACAGCAAAGATGCTCAGTTTCCTGTTCGTGTCGTGTTTGGGATCACAGTTGTCGTTGTTCTCTGTGGTCTGACACCTCTGCCTGTAAACATGACGCACCTCTACAATCTCAGCCCATTGGTCCTTCATGTTTTTTTGGTTCTCACCGGTCAGTGAAACAGGGGCCTCAAGAGGTTTGACGGCATCTGTTAACGGATTGTCCTTGGAGATAGCCCTCTCCCACTAACCCCCTCCCCTCCCCTCGCCTCCCCTGTCCCGTCTGTCCTACTGGAGAAAGCGTGTTAAACCACGAGTTATACCCCTGGTTTCTCACCTTGTCTGGCAATCACTCCGAGGAGTCTCCCCCCACCCCACACCCCAAAGACAAACAAAATTGTGGTGATATGTTATCTTTGTTGGATCTTCTTAATTGTTCGTGGCTTTACAAAAAGTGTTTTTTTCAATACCTTATCGGGTTGCCAACACTGTACCTGTTTTGTTTTGTTTTTGTTTTGTTGTGTGCGGTCTATGTGTTGCTGATGACTTTAAAGCAGATTTTGGAGTTGTAAGACTTGTCAGTACAATTGTGGGGAGTACACTTTCTTTCCACCCTCTATCCTCCTCCCTATCGTCCTTTCCCTCCGCAGCTCCCCTCTCTATCCCGTACCTCCCCCCTGCCTACACGTATGCAAGCCTGGTGGATTATGAAAAGCAAGTGTGCCTTTGTTTGTCTATGTTTTCCGACGGTCAGCCTAATGTTGTGTTCACATTGTATTATTTTATATGGAAATGAATGGGTGGATTTCAGAGGACAGAGGACAGACAAGAGATACAGACGTGACCTGATCAGACAGACAGGCAGACCGCCTCGTGAGAATTTTCAATCAGATAAAATAGTCCTGAAAGTAGAGAAGGTGATGAGTTAAATAGTTCCACCTACCTAGTCCCTTCCCTCCGTCCCACAGCTTCATTATAGCGTCCCCCCATCGATTTTCCCCAGTTTTACCCTTCAATCACTGGATGTCTCATCTCTGTCCTCTCTTAACCTTTCACCCACCATACAACCCCAACCGTGTATGTCACTTCCTATATGATCCCCCAATCCACTGTCCCCCCCATCGCCCCCCCCCCCCCCCTCAAGAACCCCATATCTAAGTCGATAACTTTTCTGTTTTCATCTGGTTAAATCTATCTGACAAAAATCTCCCGACTGAGAAGTTTTCATCTACTGCCTTAGTTCGGCCTTGGGTATTTACTTCTTGATTATCAAGAAAGTGTAAATTCTTTTGTCTTGGTTATTTACTTTAAATTCTCATCCGATTAACCTTTACGTGCATTTCCCTTAAAATCATATTGGTCTGTAAGCGTAGTTGAAATTTTATCTACTCTCTCTCTCTCCATCCTATCTCTTTCCTCTATGCAACTTCTCGAATATGCGTATCTAATCTCTCCTAACTGCCTCAATGACTGTCCCCCTCTGTAAGTGAAGTCTGAAGTCGGTTTGTTGTCTTTCAAGTTTCTCTGATTACGATAAAAACACAATCCTCCTGCATTTATGCATATATGATATACTCTTCTCTGTGTCTTCTCCATGATGGCACGTTCGTGTACACTAAGGGCGCGCTATAAACTGGAAAATGCTTGTGTATGGCGATCCTGCTGAAATGTATCGGTGCATATACTTTTGTGTTATGCTACGAAGCATCCGCACCTTCAGACTGAATTTGAATCCCATTCCATTTGTATGCGACAATCTGTGACATGAACACCACCAATTATTCAGGATACCGGAACTCATTTTTTCGTACTTCTCTAATGAACCAGACGACTGTACTTTCCTTCAACAGACCACTTGACCGTTTCTCTTTTATTCGCTTTGTTTCTGACTACAGTGCCTCCATGTAATCAGAAGCCTCAGGCTCTTCTAGAATAGACTAATGTTGCCTCTCTGTCTTTAGATGTCGGATACTAATAGTATAGAGTGCTAACGATCTCATTCAATCTCCTTGCCAAAACATGTTTGGTATCCACGAAAGCTCAAATATATACTAGTCACATAAAGTTTAAGCACAGGCCTTTGCACACAGGGGGTTGATTCATCCCTTCAAAAAACATTGTGTTTTTTTTTGTTAGGCGGCAACCAATGATGGAATCTCACACAGCGTTCTTTTTTTCCCGTGCAAGAGCAGTCTCTCAAGTGAGTTTTATGCCCCTCTCTTTGGCTGTTAAGCGCGGGGGTTGGTTACTGTCAGCCCTTTTCTCACCATGCCACCACGAAGAAAAAAACTTAGCACCTTTGACAAAACCAGGGCGATTGCGTGGATACAAGATGGCATTGCAAAGGCTGAAGTGGCGCGACGACTTGGTGTGCATCATTCAGTTATTGTTAGACTGAATCAGCGTTTTAGGGCGACCAACAGCGTTGAAGAGAGGCCACGGTCAGGTCGGCCTAGGCAGACTACTCCCAGAGAAGATCGTTTCATCGAGAGGCAGGCCCTATTGCAGCGGGATACCACTTCCACCAGCATCCAAAGGCAGCTTCGTATGGCAAATAACACCATCCTCAGCCGTCAAGCCATACGAAACCGTCTTCACCACTTCGGCCTCAGATCACGTCGCCCAGCTGTTCGACCACGACTGCTAGCAGCCCATAGGCTGGCTCGCCGAGCTTTCTGCCATCGTCATGTGAGATGGAACCAACAACAGTGGTCCCAGGTCCTCTTTTTTCAGATGAGTCGCGGTTTAGTCTTGAACACAATGACGGCCGAAACTAGAGTTTGGAGGCGTGTTGGTGAACGTTACATTGATGCAGCTGTTCGCCAGACCAGGGCCTTTGGGGGAGGATCTGTTATGGTATGGGGTGCCTTCAGCCTCCACCACAAGACACCACTCTACCATATTGATGGAAACCTCACAGGCATCCGCTATCGGGGATGAAATCCTGGCGCCTTTCGTTGTTCCGACCATGCAAACGGATAGGACCCATGGCAGTCTTCCAAGACGAAATGCTCGGCCACATAGGGCCCGCGGGGCCCCGAAAAACTTCATTGTTGCAGGCCGGCATCAACAGGATGATCTTCCCGGCGTATAGTCCCGACCCGACCTCAATCCCATCGAGCATATGTGGGATTGAGTTGGGGAGACGTGTGAAGGAGAACCATCCACCTCCCAGAGAGACCCGCCAGGATCTCTTCCAAATGCTGCAACTGGAATGGCAGAGAATCCCTCAGAGGGTCATCATCAGAACACTGGTCAACTCGATGAGGAGTCGCTGCGTGGAATGTCTCGCCAATGGCGGTGGCCACACCCACTATTGAAATTGATTTTGTGTGAACTGAACAGATTTTTGCGAACTTTTGATTTCGACCCATCCCTGTTTAATTGTCTGTAAATCAACAACCGTTCATTCGATCCCAATGAAATTCAATGTACGTTGGAACAAGATAATGAATTAAATCTGTTCCCAATTTCAAAATCGTGGCTTTTATATTTTGGAAATTATGCGGGGTACATGGAAACTGTGCTTACTTTAGGGACTAGTATATAAAAAAAAGACGTAGATACTTGTGAATTACATTGATTCCATCAAAACTCGCGCAATTACTATACGACAAAACATCGAAGTGCGACAACTACTGTTTGTGTGCTGAGACCATGAAGGTTTCAGCATGTGACATGGAAACTTTTTCTTAAAAGCATAAGGACAGACATTACTCTGGTTGTTGCACTTGCCAACATGCTATGCGCCATGTAATTATGATACATGATAGCCGGCATATGAATATGGACGCTGCGGCGCGTTAGGGCGCGCCCGCGCACCACAACACACAACATAACACACACAAGACACACACACCACATTCACGCACGCAAACGCAGTCACAGCATACGCCACGCAGCTGCACACACACACGCGCGGCGCGGCTACGCGCAACACGTGCAAAAAGTGTTTCACACACGTTCACACATATATCCCTAGGATAGTGGATAGATGGCTGTGTGGTGTATGCATGGTAATGTGTGTGTGTGGTATGTGTTAGTGTCAAGGTGTGCTAATGTGAGTTTGAAAATCATTGTATCACATGCTTCCGCCCACCCCCCTCCCCCACACACAGGACCTGGCCCTCCCCCGCTGTCATTGTTTCCATGCAGTCTTTACCAAGTACATTATCATACAGATGGAAAGTATGTTAGCCTTTTTTGTTTTTGAGTGCTTGTTTTTTAATACCACTAACCCATTGTACAAAACATTGCTTGTTCAAAATCAATTGGGGAGATTGCTGTTCTTGTGAGGACCCAAGGTAAGGCTTGAATAATGGCCACAATTCTTAGATGCTGTAAACGCTTGGGTCATTAACAGTGGAGCTGACCATTCGACTTATTGCTTTTTATTGTTTGTTTTTATCTCCCTTGGCATCATTAAATGGATTCTCAAGTCTAGACCCAGAGATGGCTCCTATATGTATTCATATTCAAGTTTGGATCAAACGTATTTCTGTAGCCCAACTTCTTTAATTACCTGAACCCTAACAAATGGCTGCCTGTGGGGTCTTGGTGCAGTTGGATGACGTTTGTGAAATTGGTCCGGTTTTTGAGAATACGATGGAATTTAGTTTAATGCTAAAACTCTGTATTCGATGCCAACAACGGTGGTGGATATGGCATTTACGTCAACCCCAAAGTTTCCATATGAGTTTCCTTAGCCTGTTCTTCAATTCCTTTCTCATTATGATTCAATGCTATGCGTGGGTAAATATCCTGTTGCATTAGATCCAAGTAGCGACGAGCTCACGTCTAACAAAAAAACGCGGCGAAAGTGTTAATACCTACGAATCCATTAAAAAGACCAATATTTGATAATCTCATGCAAAAAGCCTCTGGTATTGTTTTCATGGAAGGTGGGTGAACTTATGACGTTTACATAACATTAATACATGCGTAACTTGGTTTTTCAACAGCGCCATATTTATTTATTATTGCTGTGTATCTAACGTCTGTTGTGCTAAATATATTCGTCTTGCTGTGTCTTTTCTTCTCTGGTGATTTTCAACACCCAACGTGAGACAACACAACACAACTCTTTTTTCGCAATTTCAAGTACACTATGCTCCAGAACAAGGGCAACAAGAAAACAACAAAGTTAAAGTTCAAAGAAAAGAGAAAGAGAGGAGGGAGAGGAGAGAAAAATCGCCGACAAGTTTAGCAGCTGTAGAGGACACATATACGAGTCCATAGACATCAAAATTTGAACTTTTGTCTAAATATTTATTGTGTGTGGATTTTGTACTAGGTGTAAACTCTTCTGGGCACGTGAATTTTTTTGAAATTGGTTCTCTTTAGTTCTCCTAAACTTATTGGGCGGGTCTAAGGTTCTTTGAAGGGACATTGTTGGAGAATCGCTGCCTGTTTAGTGTTTGTGATGTCTGTTTTTTGTTCTGTTACTCCTGCCTTCACAGTTGATATACACAAGTGTACATCTCTCCATTCGCCGTAGTAACAACACGGGTATTAGTTGTGAGCCGGTGCAGTTGACGTTTAATCAATTACAATTAGGTGAAATAACAAATTTGGTCAATGTTCTCTTGGGTCTCTGTGTTTGTTATTACTCGCTCCTCCAGCCATGGCATCCGCCCCGGTTTCGCGAAAATTCCCTGGCCCTAGCATTGGAGGGAACTGAAGGTTCGTAATGACTCGGCCGCGACGCCAATGTCGCTGTATGTTAAGGTCGTGAAGAGGTCCTGTGGAGATAAGTGTTCTAAATGGACAAACAGATAGTGATCCGCCTTTAAGATGAGGGGCTTGTAATAGTATTCGCTACGGAAAAATCTTGTGTATCTGAAAAACTAAGATACCTCAAGTACACAAGATCTTATTCTTTGCCTCGCAGCGAATGGCTGTTACATATTTAAAAGCCACTTCGTGTAAGTATGGCTTGCTAAGCTTCTTTTGATCCTAGTAACACAAAGGGTTGACGAGTACGATCTTTTCAACGTGTAAATAAAGTTAAATAAACCCACGGTTTTCCACTAATTGCACTATTGTGAAAATCGGTTCAATATATTCCTGTGCGCATGAACAACGTTCTTGGTTGATTGAGTAATTAGCCACAGGTCACCAGCTAAGCGCTTGACGAGCATAATGAACGTGGTTCTCGACACAACGCTAAAGTAACTGTGCTGCTATCATAACAATATTATGGAAAACTTGCTTGATTTCACTGAAATACAGTTATACGGTAGGTTTCATCGCAGCAAGCAAACCTGAGCGCACGGCTATAACGAAAAGGAATTAGGAAAGGCCTATAAAACTGTGCTACATTGGTTGATCACAATAGAAAGGTAAAATGTAATATCAAAAACAAGGTAGGAAAAGAGTCACTAATAAGTGAAACAAATCAAAGACAAAACAATACGGAGCCTGTCATACCACGAACAACGAGCTAACTAAAAGAACACCAAGGCCAAGACCAATAATCATGCTATCAATCAAAGTAGTGAGGGTCCGGCTAGTAAAAAACGCGAAACTGTAAAATACAGTAGAAAAACATTAACCAACACAGGAACAACGGAGCTAAAAGGAACGCCCCTGGTGCGCCATAGAATGCACGGATTAACCGGAGAGCACTAGTCTGGGGTCGATGTGGAAGACAGCAAAAAAGGTGTGATATCCAGAAGAAAAAACAGACAATATAAAATAAAGCTTGCAAAACCGCATTACCAAACAAAATGACCGTCATTCTGTGGATGGCAAGAACCCTTCGCCGCAACAACTCTAAATCTTCAACACCAGGACCTGCCACTGAAACACAAATCGCACAAATGACGCGAGCTGACGATCACGATCAGTTTCCCCCGAACACACCAGCCAGCTCTTGACAAGATTTTTAATGCTTACATTCTTTAAATCAAACTTTTTAACAGATGCGACTGTAAAAACGCCGCGTAGACCAATTCTTCGTACAAAAATAAAAGTTTTGGCCTCTTAAACAATATTCAAAAATTTCCTATACTTCTCCTGTATACATATCATATAATATATTAGAGATTACCGCTTCTTTCACTATGACATCATAAACTCAGCGTATAGGCTCCTGTCTGAGAGTCAGTGCTACGTTAGACAATTTACCCTGTGGTATAGGTGTGATGCCCAAAGTACCGCATGATCCCATCTCAAGTGTATACCGTGTGAAGTTCAACCCAACCTCAACTGTTTTATTGGGATAGATAAGAGGAATTTGATTCTGCAGATCCATGTTCAGTCGGCATATTTTTTGGGAATGATTTTTGTCAAAGGTCAGTGATTCATAATTGATGGCTTGTGACCTGATGTGTTTTTCAAGACTGAGCTGTGACCTTTTAGTCTGAATGAAACTGGTTGAAAGTGGTGACTGTGGCCAGCGCTAGTAGGAAGTGCTCCTTTAGTTTATTACGGCCATGTCAGAAGAAAACTGCAGAGTCCCAGTGTGGATGTTGTGTGGTGTGCTCGGGCCAAAATAAAAAGCGTGGAACCGGACATGAAATACTGAAAAAACTGTCTCATCACGTCGGCGGGACGTCCTGCTAAAAGGAAAATACTGAGAGTGCATGTAACCCGAAACTTAACGGCATCATTGACATGTAAACATAGCATGAATGATGGTCAGAAGTACTCGGGCCAGTATCATCGTTCATCATCACCAACAATTCATAACAGAACATCCACTATCGTTCCTTCGGCTTTCCACGGAGGTTACATGGAATTGTAGATTGCTGTCATCCATCCAATGGTACAACCTGGCGTTCTGTTCCGAATTTGGGGCCGAATTTTTGTATGTGCGCAAGAAGGTGGTAGTGTGTGGATTCACAAAGGAACCTCTGCTTACAGTCTCATTCAAAGGACTACCTTTTACAGTGCATGGAGTCAGCATCAATGGTAAGCACAGAGAGGAGGAGGAGGAGGGGAGGGGGAGGGAGGGGGGGGGGCGTGGCGGGGCGGGGCGGGCGGGGGCATCGTACTGAAACTGCCACATGAAGAAGATTCGAATCCGCCACCCAGAATCACTTCGATCACAAGTAGAGTGCCATACCAACTGAGCTATTTCTGCCGAACACTTTAATCTGGGGGAAAACGAAATGGTGGCACCAATATCCAACCTTGATTCAGCGTTTAGATTTCAATGTTCTCGTCTACATGTTTAGCTCGGTTTGTCAGAACATGAAAGATTATTATTAATCGCAAGTGGATCACTGCGGCCTGGAGTCCACACACACACACACGAATGACTGGTAGGGCAAGTTTGACTGATGCAAATGGGTTTTGGCAAAGAACGATGGAGCAATCACACAGATTTCCTAACTCACAATCAGCGGATTTTTCTTTTTGCGACATTTTACTGCTAGGTCGTTATCCCCCCACCCACCCACACACCCTCTCTCTCTCTCTCTCTCTCTCTATCTCTTTCTCTCGCATCTTTCCTCACGAGAGAGAGAAGAGATTCGAGAGCAAGGATGCTAATAAATGGGAAAACAAAAAGGAAAGAAAAGGCCGAGAGGAGAATCTGAGAGACCAGTAAGAGGCGCGATGCTACGACCGAAAACAAACGGCGAAACCCGACGCGACCCCGCGCGAAACGAAACGACGGTGCCGCGACAACTCGCGAAACGAACGATCGAAAACACCGAAAACGGCGAAACACGCGAAACAAATTTTTGAGGGGCGATGGACAAAAACAAAAAGATAAAAAGAAGAAGAAGAACAAGAAAGAAAAGAAGAGAAGCGAGGGAAAAGAGAAGAGAAAGAAAAATACTAGCGGACTTGACAAGGAGACAAAAAAGAAAAGAATAAGAAAGAAAGGGAGAAGGACATAGGAGTGTTGGGTTATGACAGAATACGATGACATACATTCTCTCTCTCTAACGAACGACTCAAAAAGTCTCGTATCCTAGCTATCTCGTCTCCTCTCGTCACTTCGCTCTCTCTCATCTCTTCTCTCGTTCGTGCTCTCTTCCTCTCTCTCTGCATTTCTGTCACATTTCTTTTTTTTTATTTTTCATGGTCTTCCATTCGCTTCCTTTCCAATACCTCTATGGCGCCTATTCTGCCGCAGCTTTCTCCTGAACACCCAAGGTGCGGGACCGACTTCACCGTTTGGGCGCCGCGACATCGGTGTGACACTGATGGTGTCCCTTGACCTTCGGCCTTTGCCCCTATCACCTGGTTGTCACAACAACACCGGAGTAATGGCATGAGATCAGTCCATTTCTTCATCAAACGGCAAGCTTGCCGGGGGATGGGGGCGGGGGGGGGGTGTTGGGGTGGGAGGAACATCAATTTAGGGTTAAGCTGGGAGTACCAGAAGAAGGTTCCAACAAAATTTGAGCCAGGTTAGATGTTTATGATAAGCGTGTTCAATTTTCCCTCCTGTCATGTCGGGACACAGTCCAAACTTTGATCTGCCCAAGGAAACAGTTTAAAAGCTGCTTCAGAAGTTCCCTTTCAATTCCCCCCCCCTCCCCCCACACACCACGATAAACTGCAGCAAAAACATACCGTGATTACATGTATGGAAGTATAAAACCAAAAAATTAAATGTTGGAAGTAAGTAAATAACATAAGTAAGTAGCTCGTAAGTAAGTTAGCTAAGTAAAGATAAGTAAGTAAGTAAGTAACGAGATGTAAGTAAGTAAGTAAACAAGCAAGCAATCAAGTAATCAAGAGAAAAATAGGGCGTGAGTAAGTCAATAAATAAGGAAACTCTTTAAAACCTTCCTTTCTGCCGTGTTTTGCATTTGATAATTATACGCCACAGATTAGTATTTGTGTGTGTGTGTGTGTGGTGTGGGTGTGTGTGTGGCTAGTGTGCACCGCGCGCGCGCGACGCGCGCTGCGTGCGGCGTCATGCGTGCCGTGCGTGCGTGCGTGCGTGCGTGGCGTGACCCCCCGTGGCGTCGCGTGACGTGGTGCGTGCGTGCGTGGGCGTGTGGTGTGTGTGTGGTGTGTGTGTGTGTGTGTGTGTGTGTGTGTGTGTGTGTGGTGTGTCAGCCTGCCTGTCTGTGTCTATATCTGTGTGCATGTGTATGTGTGGTGGTTGTGGTGTGTGTGTGTGTGTGTGTGTGTGTGTGTTGTGTGTGTGTGTGTGTTGTGTGTGATTGTGTGGCTCCCAACAGTTACGAAAAGGTTGTGTGTGTTGTGTTGTGTGGTGTTGTGTGTGTGTGAGTGTGTGGTGTGTGCTTCTGTGTGGTGTGCGGCAGCGCGTGTGTGCGTGTATGTGTGTGTGGGTGTGTGTGTGTGCGCGCGCGCTGCGCGTGTGTGCGATGCGTGGTGGCGTGTTGTGTGTGCTGTGTGTGTGGTGTGTGGTGTTTTCCCAGACATAAGGGGCAGTAGGGCTAACCTGTCCAACCTACAGCAAACAGCATGCTTAGAGAGATGAGAGAGAGAGAAGGATAGAGAGAGGTGAGAGGGAGAGAGTGAGAGAGCGAGGCAGGAGGAGACAGACAGAGAGACGACCAGACAGACAGTACAGGAGATGAGCAGATGAGAGAGAGAGAGAGAGGAGAGGAGAGGAGAGAGGAGATGAGAGATGAAGACAGACAGAGAGGGAAGAGTTTGAGAGAGTGTCAGAGAGACCCAGGAGGAGAGTATGTGAGAGAGAGACGAGAGAGAGAGCATGGAGGAGAGAGAGAGAGATCGGCTCAGTTTGAACAGGGTTTGAAAAGAAGTCTATGACAGAAGTTGGCAAAATGTGCCTGAAAGCCATCAAAGAGAAGCTCTGAACTGGAATTTTTGTAAGGACCTAGTACTGTTGGTGAGTTCCTTGGAAGACCGGTCCTTCGGTAAATGAACCCGTCTCCTTCTGAACGCTCTTGAAACTAACCACCACTGTAAAAAAGTCCACCAAGGCTGTGTACACACACAGAAGAGTGGTGGTTACTGAGTTAAGGGGTAGAGGGGTGAGGAGTGGGTACTGACTGTTTCGCTAGTGTGTATTTTCAAGGAAAGTGAATGTTGAGAGTAAAGGAAGGAGGGGATAACCATATATACGAGCCCCGCCCGATGACAAAAAAAAGTTGTTCAATATAAAATGATAGACTGAATACGAGCCTTGGGAGAGCACCAGAAGAAGAAGAAAGAAGCAAGAAGACTAAGAGAGAAGAAAGAAGAAGGTAAAGAAAGTACGAGAAGAACAAGAACAACCGTAGACGGACCCGACGACAATGACGATGAGACGCAGGATAGACGACGACTAGACGACGACGACGAAGAAGAAAGCGAGAAAAAGAGAAGAGAAGAAGAAGAGAAGAACGACCGAAGAAGAAGAAGAAGAAGAAAGAAAGACGAAGAAGAGAAGCAAAGAAGAAGAAGAAGAGAAGAAAGAGAAGAAAGAAGAAGGAATAAGAAGAACACAAAGCAAAAACACACCAACAACAACACAACGCGAACTACAACAGGGATAACAAAATAAAAAAAAAAAAAAAACCAAACCTATTCTTCCAAACAATACTGGTGAAAAAAAACAAAGAAAAGAAGAAAACAAAAAAAAAGAACCGTCGGTCTTATTTGATGGACTAAAAAAAGTGACAACCGAAATGGAATCCCATTTCGATTGAGGTTATTTCACAACGGTTTATCATACCTGGACGCAAGAGTTGTTGAATAGCAGAGCTCTTACGAAGCGCATACGCACGGCACAACACACAACACCCACAACACACACACCACAACACACAACAACACACACACCACACACACACACACACACACTCACACACACACAACTGTCACCATCGCGCGCACCTTTTAACACTCATACATAAGACGAACACCTCAACCAACAACTTCAACAGCAACAACACACAACAACACAACAACACAACAACACCACACACACCACACACACACACACACACACACACTCACACACACACACACACTCACACACCCACACACACACACATACGCTTGAAAGGCCACACACAAACACACTCTTTTATTTCCTGGACTTATCACCACGGCCGCTCTCATTCAATTTTGTCGCGCTGTGCGCTCTGTGACTTTGCCTTTATTTGAATTCCGTTTCTGGCTTCTCTCTCTCTCTCTCTCTCTCTCTCTCTCTCTCTCTCTCTCTCTTTCTCTCCTCTCTCCGTCATCTCTCTCAGTCTCCTCTCTCGTTGGTTTCTGTCCTCTGTCCTGTCTGTGTGTGTTTTGTCTGCCTCTCTCTCTCCTCTATCTGTCTGATCTGATCTGTCTTTCATCTATCCTCTATATCTCTCTTCCCGTCTCTCTCTCCTCTCCCTCTCTCGCTCTCTTCTCTCTTCTCTCTCCCTCCTCTCTCGCTTTTGTGTGTGTTGTCCTATCTGTCCTTGTGTCATCCTGTCTGGTGCTGTCTGTCCGTCGGTGTCTGCTTCGACAGTTCCTGTCTGTCTGGTCTGTCTCTCCTCTCAGTCTCGTCTTCCTCTCCTCTCTCTCTCTCTCCTCTCGCCTCCTCTCTCTCTCTCTCCTCTCTCTCTCCTCTCAAGCGGAGTTTTGAAATTAATGCCTCGCTCTCGTCGTTTGATTTTTTCTCTTCTCCTCAGTTTCCTCCCACAGGTATGACAGAAACGACGCACATCTTCAAATGGAAACCGACTGCAAGCAGCAAAAAAAAAACAAACAACAAACAAATCAACAAACAAAGCAGAAACACACACACACCTGTACCAGCAGAAAGGCTATCGACTGTTTTTTGGGTTTTTTCTTTTTTTCCATTTTTTTTTTAATCGTAATTCGATATTCTGTTACGCCGGTACTGATGCCAAAATCGAATGCATATCCCATCTACAAGTTCGCCCCTCTCTCGCTTGGCTCTTCGTCTCTGCCTTCCTCTCCTGATCTTCTCTGGTCTTCGTCCGGCAAACCACCCATCCGACATGGGGTTTTGCGGTCCCTGGGTTCCACCGCCGTTCTACGGCTGATTACAGCTTGCTGCGTGTCATAACAATATCCAATGAGTAAAACACCTCCCCTGTGACATAGCCACATTGACGACACATCTAGATATGTGGGGGGGGGGGGGGGTCCGGGGGGGGGGGGCGTGGGGCGGGGCGGGGCGGGGGGGGTCGGGTGGTCGGGGGGGGGGGGGGGGGGGGGGGGGGGGGGGTGGGGGGGGGGGGGGGGGGGGGGGGGGGGGGGGGGGGGGGGGGGGGGGGGGGGGGGGGGGGGGGGGGGGGGGGGGGGGGGGGGGGGGGGGTGGGGGGGGGGGGGGGGGGGGGGGGGGGGGGGGGGGGGGGGTGGGGGGGGGGGGGGGGGGGGGGGGGGGTGGAGGGGTTTGGGGGACAACACGGTATAATTGTCCATTGATAGTTGATACAACTGTGCGATTGGGAATGTTGCGAAATCAGTGGAAATGGTCCTTAAATCCGAGAACCATTCACGCACGACCCACACACACACACACACACACACAACCACAACACACACACACCCGCTCACACCACACACCACCAGGCAACGCCAACGCACGCACACAATCACGGCACAGCGTGTAGTTGTGTGTGTGTTTTTGTGTGTGTTTGTGTGGTGTGTGGTGTGTGTGTGTGTGTGTGTGGGTGTGTTGTGTGTGTTTGCGCGCGCGCGCGCGCGCGGGTGGCGTGATGGAGAGAGAGAGGAGAGAGAGGATAGATCGCAGAAAGAGGAGAGAGAGAGAGAGAGAGAGTGGTGGGTGTGTGTTTTGGTGTGTGTGTTAGGCCTGTGTTTGTG
>JADBJO010031971.1:10000-12500 GCA_016801955.1 Conus betulinus | reverse complement strand
ATAAATACCTTACTGGCTGGTAAATATAAAAAGGCATGTTTTCTGGCGCTGAGTGTTAGGTCTGTGTTATGGAAGAAGTGTGTCTATACATTCAGCAAGAATATCGTTCTCTCATCCAGTGTCTTCAGACAGTAACATGAAACCAAATCCATTCTCAGAGATGTTTTTCTTATCATTGATCATCATTAGTGATAAACCAGACTCATGCTGAACACGAAGCATAGTGTATGCTTATCTGTACAATTTTGATTTAGGCAGTTTATGCAGCTTCGGACAGTATCTATTACATCTTAAAGATGAACGAATGTTCAGAGGATATCTATTAACCTCTCTGTACTCCACTTTGTGTGAGGCGCGTAGGCGAAACATTCACAAATCTATTTATGGTAAATGTATGTACAATTTCTATGACTTTAATTTCTTTCTCAAGGCTTGTGACGTCGGCTTCGTAAGTAAGAATCGGTTCTAGTTGTGTGTCAATTTCAAAAGAGATGAAATCCTCTTACTTAAACATCTCGGTGACTTTAATGCTGCTCCAACTCCCATTTTCTCTTTCTTGCAAACCTAAAAATAGTTATAACATTCAATTTTGTTGTAAAATACATTGTCAAATATTGCATGAATTTGCTTTTCTAACTTCTCCATTTCCAGTTGTCTCTGGCAGATAAATGCTTATATTTTCTACAGACCATAACGTCTATCTTTTCCAGATTGACTATCACAATTACGAACAGTAGATCTCTCTTTTAAACCCCTTGTTGAATAAGACGGTATTGTAACATCAGAAAGTACCAGTAACAATATTTCTACAGCACAAGGAATTAGCTGAACACCATGCATACCTGTTCTTGACAAATCAGCCAATTGCCACCTTGTAAATATAGTTGGACTCATGAGACAGCCTTGTTTTAAACCTCTCGGACATTTCCCACAATGGGAATAAAAGTATCTGTCATACACACAACTCTTAACAGTCCTAATGACATCTGAGATCACAACACAATGAGTCTTTTTACACCAGTTGTCCTCAGGAGTGCCTCACAACGCGTTTACATTCATTTCATCAAAGGCTTTTTTCAGAAGCGTATATACAGTGTGGTATTTTGAGAGAAAATATCGCACTATTGCATTTAACGTAAAGAAATGGTAAGAGAGAGAGAGAGAGAGAGAGAGAGAGAGAGAGAGAGAGAGAGAGAGAGAGGAGAGAGAGAGAGAGAGAGAGAGAGAGGCTGAGACAGAGAGACAGAGACAGAGAGACAGAGGGGTTAAGTATGCACAGCGTGTGTTCTTGCACGTTTCCATGCCCAAAGAAAAATTCGGCACAACTGTAACTGTTTTTTTTAATGACGCAAGTTCTTTTCAAGCACGCTTACGGTCACGCGGCACACACAGGACCTCAATGTACCTCCTCCAACAACACAACAGCCAGCTGGCAATCAAACTCTTCTCACAGTAGGGCAGTCAAACTCTTCTCACAACAGACAGAAGGCAATCAAACTCTTCTCACAGTAGGCAGTCAAACTCTTCTCACAACAGACAGAAGGCAATCAAACTCTTCTCACAACAGACAGAAGGCAATCAAACTCTTCTCACAGTAGGCAGCCAAACTCTTCTCACAACAGGCAAGCAATCAAACTCTTCTCACAACAGACAGCAGGCAATCAAACTCTTCTCACAACAGGCAGAAGGCAAAAACTCTTCTCACAACAGACAGAAGGCAATCAAACTCTTCTCACAACACAACAATCAAACTCTTCTCACATCAGACAGCAGGCAGACAGCAGGCAATCAAACTCTTCTCACAACAGACAACTCTTCTCACAACAGCAGCAGGCAATCAAACTCAAACTCTTCTTCTCACAACAGACAGAAGGCAATCAATCAAACTCTTCTCACAACAGACAGCAGGCAATCAAACTCTTCTCACACAGACAGAAGGCAGTCAAACTCTTCTCACAACAGACAGCAGGCATCAAACTCTTCTCACAACAGACAGAAGGCAATCAAACACAACAGACAGCAGGCAGTCAAACTCTTCTCACAACAGACAGCAGGCAATCAAACTCTTCTCACAACAGACAGCAGGCAATCAAACTCTTCTCACAACAGACAGCAGGCAATCAAACTCTTCTCACAACAGACTCAAACTCTTCTCACAACAGACAGCAGGCAATCAAACTCTTCTCACAACAGACAGCAGGCACAAACTCTTCTCACAACAGACAGCAGGCAATCAAACTCTTCTCACAACAGACAGCAGGCAATCAAACTCTTCTCACAACAGACAGCAGGCAGTCAAAACTCTTCTCACAACAGACAGCAGGCAATCAAACTCTTCTCACAACAGACAGAAGGCAATTAAACTCTTCTCACGATAGAGAGCAGGCAGTCAAACTCTTCTCACAACAGACAGCAGGCAATCAAACTCTTCTCACAACAGACAGAAGGCAATCAAACTCTTCTCACGATAGAGAGCAGGCAGTCAAACTCTTCTCACAAC
>JADBJO010031971.1:0-5000 GCA_016801955.1 Conus betulinus | reverse complement strand
TGATAATAATAACAACAATGATAATGTTGACAATAACGATAATTTTAATGAAAATAATATATTATATTATGATAATGATAATGACTATTATTTATATTTTTTTGTTGGTATAAAGTGGATAGCAGCAATCGCAACAACAACAACAATAACAACAACAGCAACAACAATAACAGCAACGGCAACACCAACAACACCAACAATAAGCAGAACGACAGCAGGATGGGAGTAGCCAGAATGACGTTTCGACTGACATTGTGTGGACGTTAAACGAGCAAACTTGTGAAGGAGAAGCCGTGCTCTTAGCTCTTAGCCCAATCATGCACCATACAAATGACTGTTTCTTTGAATGCGCGCGCGCGCATGTGTGTGTGTGTGTGTGTGTGTGTGTGTGTGTGTGTGTTGTGTGTGTGTGTGTGTGTGTATCTGTGTGTGTGTTTGTTTGCGTGCGCATGCGCCTCTGTGTGTGTATGCGTGCGTGCTTGTGTGTGTGTGTGTGTGTGTGTGTGTGTGTGTGTGTGTGTGTGTGTGTGTGCGTGCGTGTGTGTGTTGTGTGTGTGTGTGTGTGTGGTGTCTGTGTGTGTGTGTGTGTGTGTGTGGGTGTTGTGTGTGTGTATGTGTGTGTGTGTGTGTGTGTGTGTGGTGTGTGGTGTGTGTGAGAGAGAGAGAGAGAGAGAGAGAGAGAGAAGAGAGAGAGAGAGAGAGCTAACTGACCGACTGACTGACTATCTTACTGACTGACAGATTAGCTGATGAGCCTCTCATTCAAATTAAGCAGAACGCCCATATTCCTTCAGCGTAAGCATCAGAACAGTTCTGGAAGGGATTGTACAGTTGGGCACAGTGCTGTTGTTGGTCTCCACTCACTCACCCACAGTGTTCATCAGTTTCCCCGCGTGCTGATGGTACTCAAGAAGCCCGGTCGCCTCAGGAATCCGCTATCAGGCCTGATGTGATCTGCGTCCACCAATAGCACGATGTAGGGAAGGGCTGACAGAAAGCCGTTCTGCAAACACACCGTGACGTCAATGGAGTCATTCTGTATTGTGACGTCATTGTTGGAGTCATTCTGTATTGTGACGTCATTTCAGTCACGTACAGGACGATGTAGGGAAGGTCTGAAAGAAAGCCGTTTTGCAACACAATATGACGACAATGAGTCATTCTGTGTTGTGACGTCATTTCAGTCACCCACATGACGGTGTAGGGAATGGCTGACAGAGAGCCGTTTGCAACACAATGTGACGTCAGTGGAGACATTCTGCGTTGTGACGTCATGTCAGTCACCCACAGGACGATGTAGGGAAGACGATGATCCCAAAGGGTTACAAGGGATTACGTCAGACGTCAGTTCTGAGATAGTTCTACATTGTATTACGTTTTGGGAGTGCCCGTTATCGAAGAGGCCTTTGAATTCAACTGAACTGATTGGTAAGGGTGAGTGGGTGTTTGTTTGGTGTCAGCTATATTCAGTTTAATTTTGCTTTGCCTTAATAATTATTTTCTTTGCCTCACAAGACGTTCATGGATTGTTTTTGACTTTTGGTATATTTTCCCGCCGGAGGAGCATGATCAAATTCATGCAAACGTGAAGGGAAGTAATACTTAGATTTTCCGGAATCAGACTATTCTGCAGTCGCCTCCCCTAGCATTGCAAGCGGACGCCGAGGAAATCTTTTTACTCTCTCTCTCTCTCTCACACACACACACACACACACACACACACACCACACACACACACACACACACACACACGCACGCACGCACGCACGCACGCACGCACACACGCACGCATGATTCGCAATCAGTATATCATCGTAAATGTGCTAGTGTGTGTATATATGCGAGCGCATGTGCGAGTGTGTGTGTGTGTGTGTGTGTGTGTGTGTGTGTGTGTGTGTGGTGTGTGTGTGTGTGTGTGTGTGTGTGTGTTTATGTGTGTGTGTGTGGGTGTGTGTGTGTGTGTGTGTGTGTGTGTGTGTGTGTGTGTAGGCGCGCGCGCGTGCATGTGTGCGGGCGCGCGCGTTTGCGGTATAAATCAAGTTGTGTGTGTGTGTGCGCGCGCGCGTCGTGTGTTGTGTGTGTGTGTGTGTGTGTGGGTGTCGTCGTCATCATCATCATGATCATCATCATCAACAATCGTGTAGGAAGGGAGAACACCAGTGCAGCAGAGTGAATTCCTCAAAGTGTCTGCCAATCTACCTGTGTCAGCTTGAAGTGGCGGATGTTGTTCATGTAGGTGGGTAGGGAGGTCAGCATGCTGTAGAAGCCCCAGTTGTTGGTGAAGTGAGATGAGTGAGCACGATGATGCCCCACACGGCGCCAGACGTGAAGATGCGACACCAAGGAACAGGCAGACGCTGTCAGGTAAAAAACAAAAAAATCCCACATGCACTAAAAAGAGACAAGAAAGTGGGGCTGAATTTCACAAGCGATCTAAGTTTCAACTTTTCTAGGTGTCTTTTAGGGCCAAAGAATCTTGTGGTATAAAGTTTTTTACCCTAATACTATTTTTTCTTATCCCTGCCCACTTGGGAACTCAGGGAACCGCCTAATCAAGCTACGACCTACGCATCAGTGTTGACATATTGTTATTTTTAACAATGTGACGAAAGCTACAGATACTTGTGCTACTTCATTACCAAAAAAAAAAGGCGGGTGAAAAACTCTATTATGTAACTTTTGCCCATAATGTTTGGACAAAATACAAGAGCAGAATGGCAAGACCCCGTGAAGAGCTCAGCGGCGCGAGAACGGCGAATTTACACACAACGAAATCCAAACACCGGTGGGGAAAAGTGTGACAGAACATGGCCGACTTCCTTGTTGGCTCGCCTCAGCCGCAAATTCGACAGCGACGACATTACGGAAAGAAACAAACTGATGTGAAACGGAAAATAACCGGAATCCGTTCAATATTCATGGATGTTGTTCCCAACACGCGAAAACAAATGAAAAAAAAAAATGTGGTCTGGTTGTGTTACGTGGAAAACACAAACTTTGTCATAAGCGAAGATCCAGATCTCTCCCTCCTCTCAAAAAAATGAACAAAAACAAAAAGGAACAAAAAATCTGCCAACAGGTTGATGGCAAGGGAGGGGAAGCGGTGTTGGTGTATGAGAGAAGAGGGGATGTGGGAAGCCTCCAGATGATTCTTCTGTGTGATTTTTCGCCTGTGCTTGCTGGTGATGATTGGGGAGAACCGTTTGATTTGGGTGGCATCCCACTTTCCAGGTACGAGCAGTTGAGGATTATTGGCCAGCTACTAACTATTAGAAAACGGTTATAGTGTCCCGTCTCTGTGAGTCTGTTGGGCAATGTGTCCAACACTCCTACCCGTGGACGTTAGTGACAATTATAATGATTTGGAGGTCGTATAACTTCTTTTCACTGACCGTCCGTTTGGAAGGTTGCGGCCGTAAACATAACTGTGGAAGTTGCGGCCCTTTGCAAGCGTGTAGATACGTCCGCTTTTGGACAGGTTGCGGCCTTTGACACGCCGTGATAGGTCCCGTCTGGAAAGTTGCGGCCCTTTGCAACGCTGTGAGACGGCCCTTTTGGAAAGTTGCGCTTTTCGGCCATTTGCTCGCTCTGATACGTGCTTCTGGAAATATGATTTTCATGCGACCCTTAACATGCTGGCCATGCGTGCTGTTTGAAATTTTGCAGCCATTTGCCACGACTGTTGATACCGTGCTTTTGAAAAGTTTGTGTCCCCTTATCAATGCTGTGATGTGTGCGGTTGGAAGCTGCAGCTGGGAATGTTCTTGTTGAAAGTTGCAGTACTTTCCGCATGCTGTTATGGTGTCGTGCTGTACAAGTTCCTTTGCATGCATGCGATAACCTTTTGTTTGGAAAAGTTGCTTCCCTTTGCATGCTAGTTATTGCCGTGCTGTTTAAGGGTTGTGTCCCTTTGCATGCTGTGATACATGCTGTTGAAAGGTTGCGTCCCCTTTGCATGCTGTGATTATATTTGTTGGAAACTTGCGACCTTTTACTTGCTGTGATAGCTGTGTTGAAAAGTTCCTTCCCTTTGCATGCTGTTTATGCGTCGCTGTTTAACAGTTGCGTCCCTTTGCATGCTTGTCATTATTCCTGTTGGAAAGCTGCCGGCCCGTGTACATGCTGAGCAGCCCACGCTACGAAGAATCCTCGGTTGTTTGAAAGAAAAATGAACCGCAATTGACTTGCAAAAGGCGGAAGGGCAATGAAAATGCCTTGAAAGAATGTTCCTCGGTGGGGGTATGGGTGTTAAAGGAGATACAACAACAGTAACCAAGACCCGTTTCAGTTCGCATACCACAGTAACAGATCAACAGATGATTCCAACTCACATTCTCTCATCATTGCTTTTTGCACACCTCGAAAAACCCTGCCTCCTTTGTACGCATCTCTCTTATGATTTCTCATCAGGCATTCAACACCATACAACCACATAAAGAAATGTGATGATTTTAGAAAGAATCCAAAAGCTGTACCACCACTTTTTATCAAAGGTGATGAAGTAGAACGTGTTGAATCATACAAATATTTAGGAACTTTTATAGATAATAAGCTGAATTTTAAATCCATGTGAGTATGTCCACAAAAAAATGTCAAACCAGATTATATTGTCTTCGCAAGCTGCGATCATTTCATGTGAATACTGACATCTTCGGACATTTTATTCATGCTTCTTGGAATCTGTTCTAACTTTCCATCATTTATGTGTTGGTATGGTGGGTTGACTGTGAAGAGCAGAAATGTGCTTGAGAAAGTGGTGAACGTGGGAGGAAAAAATCGTTGGTGAGAGAGAAAAAAAAAAGTCTGAGTGAGCTATACAGGTGCCGTGTTGTTTGTAAAGCGAAGAAGATTACGTGTGTGACCAGACCCACGTTCTTGCAAATCAGTATGACCTTCTTCAGTCAGGACGAAGATATCGATCGGTTAAATGCAGAAGTGTCAGATTTAAACAAGTTTTTATTCCCCTGTCCATTGATTTCATGAACCGAGAAGATGTTAAT
>JADBJO010031970.1:0-16190 GCA_016801955.1 Conus betulinus | reverse complement strand
GACGCAAAATCTTCCAAATTTATTCAAGAACAAATTCATTGGACCATTGCACGAAATCAACAAATCAAACGCGGACAGCGGGCTGTAATGTCCAATCACCCTTCCTCAGGATCGTCACATAAGCCACAACTGAAAACTGCACCATTCAGTACCGAGTGTAGCCACCGTTTGCCGCCAGGCAAGCGGCACAACGTCGACGCATGGAGTCCACCAGGGTCCGAAGAGTGTCCCCCGCGGTATGGCCTGCCACTCCTGCTGCAGAAAGAGAGTGAGCTGGGCCACGTCAACAGGCGGGGGGTGGTTGTGGGCTACCCGCCGTCCAAGGACATCCCAGAGGTGCTCAATTGGAGCCAGATCGGGTGAGCGAGATGGCCACTGCATCCGGATGATCCCCTCTTTGCTGCAGATGATCGTCCACGACACGGGCTCGGTGTGGACGGGCGTTGTCGTCTTGGAAAACAGCAGCGTTACCCATGGCCTGGGCGGGCTGGATCAGGGGCCTCACAATCTCGTCACGGTACCGCACCCCTGTCAGCATGCCTTGAATGACGTACAGGGGAGTTCTGTCTTGACGACTGAAGCCACCCCAGACCATCACAGAACCCCCTCCGTAACGATCCACCTCACGAACTGTGGCGTCAGCAAAACGTTCTCCTGGCCTTCGCCACACTCGGGTCCTGCCGTCATTGAAAGCCAAGGTGAAGCGGGACTCATCTGTGAACAGCACTCGAGACCATTGCTGCCTCGTCCAGCGAACGTGATGACGACACCAGTCTGCCCGTGCTCTGCGGTGAGCTGGAGTAAGTGGTACTCGGACTGCTGGTCTCTCCGGATGACAGCCCGAACTCGTGCAAACGGTTACAAACTGTCCTTCTACTGACATTGACATTTGCAGCCTGCAGGAGCTCACGCCTTAAGGTGGATGAGGTGACAGTCCGATTGCGTAGGGCAGACAGCAGGAGGAATCGGTCAGCATGTCTGTCGGTACACCGAGGACGGCCTGATCGTGGCCGATCCTGCACGCTGCCAGTGGCCTGAAACCTCTCTACAAGACGTTGGATGGTGGAATGGGACACGTTCAGACGCCTAGCCACCTCGCGGCCAGAAATCCCTTCGTCAATCAACGCTAAGGCACGTCCACGATCGGCAGGGTCCAGTCTTTGCCTTTGTGCCATGCTTTTTGGGCTGGCGTAGACGACCGTTCTGTTTACAGATTTGTGGCCAACGGCGTCTGATCTGTGTTCATGAACGAGGTGCCATGCACGTGCATCATGATTGACCACGAGCATTTCGCCCTTTTTTTTCAACTCATATGCTCCCACAGGCACCCGTTTTACCGGTTTTACGTGGTTTCCGCACGTGCAGCTGCGCTCCACCTTGTACCGCAGTGGGTTTTTAGGTGTTGTGATCTGTTAAGGAACATCTGTTCAATATGTCTAACCAAGTAGAGAGAGAGAGAGAGAGAGAGAGAGAGAGAGAGAGAGATTCTTTTCTTTGTGTCTGAAAGCATACAAAAATATACAGTGCCACTAATAGTGACTATGAGTAGCAGTCGTAGAAATGATTCCAGATAAATCTGGTTATTCATCATGCCCAGAATGACAGAATGAGGTCAACGATGGGGGAAAGGGATGAAGAGGAGCCTTAGTCATCAAACCATGTCAACGAGCGCCAAAAAAAAAAAAACATCACGATTCAGAAGCACGGCGTCACTCCGTCTAATGAACATTTGATCCTCAACCTGTGTGCACGTGCTCGCCTGCGTCGGTGTGAGCTTCATTAACTGCCGGCTGTCTGACGCTACTGACAACGAGGTTCGACGCTCACTAACAGGAGAGGGAGGGGGGGGGGGGGGAGAGGGGGGGGGGGGGGGGGGGGGGGGGGGGGGGGGGGGGGGGGGGATTAATTTCAGCCACAACGTTGGAGGAATATCCGAGCCCATGAATTATCAACCATCGAATGTCGCCATAGGAGATAAAACGGAGGGGGTAACACGCTGGTAGGAGAGTGAAAGAGGGTGGGGGGTAAGGAAGTAGGGTGTGATGGTCAATGCAGGGAAGGGTGGGGCATATGTGAACTTGTGGCACTAATTGCAAATAACTGCCCACTCCGTGATCCATCTAGCACAGTGTGCACACACACCAAAGGTTAGGTAATGCACATAACTACCCGCTAACGAGGGCACTGATTCGGTGAAAGAGATGTCACGTCAGTTTAGTATACGCATATCTGATTCTCCCAACCCCCTCCTCCCTTCTCTCTCTCCTCTCTCTCTCTCTCTCTCTCTCTCAACTGTCCCGCTCTAGATTTCTCTCTGGCTATGTTCTCATATCTCTCTCTCTGGCAACATGTCATTTGGATGATCTAAAATGAATGTCTATAAATTTATCTGGAATCATTTTCTACGACTGCCAACGCATACTCACTATTTGCGCCACTGTATATTTTTGATTACTGTCAGACACAAAGAAAAGAATCTCTCTCTCTCTCTCTCTCTCTCTCTCTCTCTCTCTCTCTCTCTCTCTGTCTCACTCTCTCTTGTAGACACACAGGTGCACGCGCGATCGCACACACACGCGGTGCACGCGTGCGCACACACACACGGGCGCGCACACACACACAGAGGAAAACAGACAGAGGGAGACAGAACTACATGTGTGTGTGTGAGTGTGTGTGTGTGTGTGTGTGTGTGTGTGTGTGTGTGTGTGTGTGTGTGTGTGAGAGAGAGAGAGAGAGAGAGAGAGAGAGAGAGAGAGAGAGAGAGAGAGAGAGAGAGAATATCATACAACGATCTGGAATGTATCAGAAAGCGCTGTGGGCCGGACTGCACGTCGAAAGAGAAGTGAAGTGGTAAAGATGGAAAGAGAAGAGATTGAAGCGGGAAGCGAGAGGGCGGGTCTGCCGTTTGCAATGGAGTTGGGGTAGGGTTGGGGGGGGGGGGTTGTTTGACGAAGAAAGGGAAGGAACCACAGAGAGAGAGAGAGAGAGAGAGAGAGAGAGAGAGAGAGAGAGAGAGAGAGAGAGAGAGAGAGAGATTCACGAAATGACCAAATGTTGAAACGACGAAGAGAAGACAGGCGAGGCGAACACATGAAGTAATTCATGCCATCCTTTTGCACTCCTACTTCCAACGACCTATGCTCGTGGACCTCTGCGGTATTCAGTGCAGGTGACCAGCCAGTCCATCGGACTCTGCTGTCAACATTGCTTGGCCGTCCACGGTGAGTGCTGGAGGAGAGAGAGGTGACAGTTCCTGCCACAAAACTGGGAGACCGAGCGACCAGCTACAGCTGTCATGGGTGAAAACAGCCGACACCATACAGCAGGAGAGGGCAGCTTGCTAAGTTCACGCAAATGGGGGAAATTGATGAGTAATCGGAGAACGGACACTTATAATAAAAACAAGTAAATAAACGAGAGACAGATATGAAAACAAAATATAATGTAGTTTTTTTTTTCATTTTTTTCTCGATTTACAACCCACTGGTTCTTGATCATGTTGAACTCTCTTCACTTCTTTCCCCTGAATTTCGATCACCGGTGAGCGACGGTTTTCTTCCTGGAATTATGGTATTTAAAACAACATTTTTGTAATCTGAAGCAACATATCGCCTTAAAAAAACCCGAAATAGACACATTCATCACAAAAATGTTATTTTAGAAATAATGCGCAGAATGTTACGAAAAAAAAAAGAACACCCGTCATGCAAAATGTGAAAATCTCAAACTGTTGACAGACCAACATGAGAGCAAGACAAGCAATTTTTTTTTTCTAACCACTGTATGCTGCTCTTCTGTTGTAACATCATCTAGAGACATTTGTCTTCTGATCGGCAGGTATTATCGCATTCCCCCGCATAATTAAAAAAAAAAAAACTCTTCCCTCCCACCACCATCCCCCCCACCCGCTCACCCCTACCAGTAACGGAAAAGCCGGTCTTTTGTCACAAGATACTAAAAAACACGATCCAACTTTCACATTTCCCGGTTTTCAAGCAAAAACTTACCCCCCCCCCCCACCCCCCACCCCCACCCCCCACCCACACACACACACACAAGATTCTTTAAGACTCACGATATCTTGAAGTTTCACAAATCGCCAAGATCAAGTGCGGTGTCCCTTATTTTCTAAGCATCTGTCAGAAGCAACCGTCAGAACTGCCATCGTGTATCAGCCCCGTGTGGCCAGCTGGTCCATGATGTCATGACAGTGAAGCAGGGCGGTCATTCTGTGCCGTTCCTTCCAGACACAGCAAAGACGGGACGGTCTCCCTCCTGGGCAGGAGGTCCTGACCTGTCTGGACCACACGACTCCTGTAGCCCTGCCTTTCCGAATGCGAGGCTCTGGACACAGGTGGATCCGCTTGAGCTCAGGAACTAAAGGTGTTACACGACTAGGCTAGGCTTCAAACGTATCATGTAGCGGCGCCCTAACACGTGCCACAACTTGGAGCCCTTAACCCCCCCCCCCCCCCCCCCCCCCACACACACACACACACACTCCCCTCCACCACCTCACCCCAGTGCCCCAAACCACTGACCAATCAATGCAGTTAACGCTGATGTGGACGTTGATTGTGGCGAACAGATGTCTCACATGCTGCGACATGGTTGACGACCGAGCCTAAACTGGTGTGTGTGTGTGTGTGTGTGTGTGTGTGTGTGTGTGTGTGTGTGTGTGAGAGAGAGAGAGAGAGTGAGAGAGAGAGAGGAGGTGTTTTGCTAATCAGTCAATATCCCTTCCCACCAAGTTTTTCAATCCCCGCCTTTGCATGCGAATTTCAATTAAGAGCGCGCGCGATTGTGTGTGTGTGTGTGTGTGTGTGTGTGTGTGTGTGTGTGTGTGTGTGTGAAGTGTGTGTGTGTATGCGTGCGTGCGTGCGTGCGTGCGTGCGTGCGCGCGCGCGCGCGCGCGTGCGTGTGTGTGTGTGTGTGTGAGAGAGAGAGAGAGAGAGAGGAGAGAGAGAGAGACAGACAGACAGACAGACAGACGGACCGAAAGACAGAGAGTGGTGAAACAACAAATTTCCGGTGGGAACGCTTTACCGGAAGCAGTAACTTTCAATCAAACGAGCAGCGGAAGTAGCAAGAACATGACGTAAGAGGAAATGATATAATCACCACAGACACTTCCGTCTTTTGGAATTTGCAAAAGACCCAGTTCCACCATCGCCCCGCCACACCACAATAGTAGCATGATGGAGCACTTTTGTTCGTTTGTTTTTATTTTCAGTCCATCTGTCTCTCACTCTGCATGTCTGTCAACAGGATAAGACAAAATATTCCTCATGTTGTACAGGACTGTATGTTGTATAATCAACACCAGGTATTGTGTATGCTTGATAAGTAATACTCATGTGAAAGTTTCTGAATACTACAATGCTGTAATTCAGCGTGCAAAAAGCAAGCCGTTCGCTTACTTAGTGAGCACATTAGACAAATAGCTTGACTAATGTAAACATGAGGCAGATACCAACATTGGAGAGAGAGACAGAGACAGACAGACAGACAGACAGACAGACAGAGAGAGAGAGAGAGAGAGAGAGAGAGAGAGAGAGAGAGAGAGAGAGTAGGAATGGCTGTTATCTCTCAGAGCTAATGAACAAGGACATATGTGTGTGCCTGCGTGTGTGCGTGCATGCGTGTGTGTGTGTGTGTGTGTGTGTGTGTGTGTGTGTGTGTGTGTGTGTGTGTGGGTGTGTGTGTGTGTGACGACGCGCGCGCATGTGTGTGTGTCCGTCTGTCTGTCTCTCTGTCTGTGTGCTTGTCTGGGTAGGTGTGCCCATTTACTTCAGAAGATGAGCACAATATTTGTACTAGTGTCAAATGAACAAGAGAGACGAGAGAGAGAGCGAGGAGAGGAGAGAGAGAGAGGATGAGAGAGAGATGAGAGAGAGAGGAGAGTGAGTGTGTGTGTGTGTGTGTGTGTGTGTGTGTGTGTGTGTGAGCAGATGTGACTATTTATCTTTAAGAAGGACAAAAGATTTGTTCTAATGTCAAAAGAAAGAAAAGATGACATGATGACTGACGTCCCTGTAGAATCAGCGTGCTTAACGCCGTCAAAACAAACAAGAAAATGACACAAACCCCTACGGGGGAAAAAAAAAAAAAGAGAAAAAAGGGAAAACAAAAAAAAAGAAAAAAAAAAAAAAAAATGAGGAGGAGTCAACATCAGGACATTAGAAAACTCGTTGTTTCAACAGTCTTTCGTTTTCTTCAGGAAAGATATACCTTCTACAGACTGAACTGCATTACATCAAAAAAACAAAAACTCTTGAAAGCATCTTCGGTTACATTTCAAAACATCACTAAGACAGTCAGCTCTGTACAACACACACACACACCACACACACACCACACACACACACACAAAGGTTAAAAAAAAATGTGTCACTGAGAGGCCAATGAAATGCTAATACTGTTTTTGTCTACGTTTTTTAAGAAGTCTGCATAGACGAAAAGGATCTTAAACAAACAACTGAAAGAAGTACAAAAGGAGAGGAAAGAAATGACATTGTGACGTCTGAATCGAAGTGGGGAAACATGACGCGAATCGCTATGGAAGTAAATGGCGAGTGTGAAGTTGACAATACATCCATCCTGTGGTTGACCATCAAAGGACCCTGGTCCCACAGTTCCTGCAGCTGGCACCACCCCCGAGGCAAACACTCGCCACGTAACCCTATTACTTGATTTTTTTCATCGACAGTAAGAACACTTCCGACCTCCGGGCAAACCAGCAGCTGTCTCATGTTCGCTTAAGGTACTCCTCTCTTCCTGTCATACCCCTGTTATTGTCTCTACCCGTACCTTTGCCCTGCTACCCCTCTTACCGTCGTGTATGTGTGCTGTTACGGAAGTTTTTCTTTCATCGTGGTTATAGCGCTTGCAGAAGGCGTAAAAGTATAGTAAAGTAAGCAGGGTAATACAAACTCACTGCCGATGCAAGCTGCTGTGTGTGTGTGTGTGTGTGTGGTGTGGGTGTGTGTGTGTGTGTGTGTGTGTGTGTGTGTGCGTGCGTGCACGCACGCACTCCTTTTTCGACAGGAAGAATCTTGAAAGGCACACAATATTGACAGAGCACAACACAATATCAGCTCTATACTGAGCGGCTATGTCAGTCAGGGAATTCCTTTTGTCCATACATGAGCCAGGTGATATTTCATGGATATGGGACCCAACGTAGTAGTAGTATTACTTGAGCGTTGCAATGTCAAGTTTTTAAAGTTTTTGTTCCAATTCTTTCGTTGTTTTGTTTTTTTTGGTTTTTTGGGGGGTTTATTTGGTTTTTTTTTTTCTTGGAAGGGGGAGGGGGGGGGGGGCGGGGGAGGGCACTCTGATAAAAAGACAACACGAAAAGCATCCCACACAATCATCCAGTCCGATCGATTCGATGCAAGGCATAGTTTCATTCATTTGCACTGGTGTATTATCAAATGATTTGGATTAATGCGTTCCCTCCATTACACGTCTGCATTGTTCCTGGGGCAAGAATGGCCTCATTTATTTCTTGCCCGAGGTAAGACGTTCCTGTGAAAAGAAAGGGGCCCACGGCCTGTGTGTTCGGCGTGAGGCTACACCCACGGCTGCAGGCATATGTTGGTATACACCGGGCGGTAATCCAAACACACACCATTGACATTTGTGGGGGCATCGTGATTACCTAAGCTGCCCATCCAGCGCCCAGGCCCAAACGCTGTTCACTTAATCTTGCCGGATGCGAGTTCGTGTGTCGATATACTACGTGTTCCGATGCACGGTGTCTTTGTCGTTCGGCGAAGGTCGGAAACAAAGAGCAAGTGTCTGCCAATGCCCGAGTTTATTGCAAGGTACACGTGCCTTCCTGGGCGGGGAGTGTGCCTCTTGGTTACGTGTCGTGGCCTCTCCCCTGACAAAAGAAGCAAAAGAAAGAAAAAAAAAACGATGTCACAGTGAGACAAGCTGAACCCATCGTTACTCTTTACTTGATTGGCAATGACTTGAGGGGTTGTGGCTGTACCTGTGCCTGCCACAGTATGTAAGTAGAATGGCATGTCGCGCAAATCAGTGGTGGAGAGAGAGAGGATGAGAGAGAGAGAGGTGAGAGAGGAGAGAAGAGAGGAGAAGGGCAGGAATAGCGTTATGAACAAGAAGAGGATCGGGGGGGGGTTGCGAGGGGGGGGGGGGCGGGGGGAGGGGGGGGGGGGGCGGGGCGCGGCGCCCTTGCTGCAAAATTGAAAACAAATGAATTCAAAGACAGGAAGGGGCGGGAGGAGGCGTTTGGTAGCCAAAATGAGTTGCGAGGACAGTGAAGGGAAAGACAAGAGGGAGAGGGGAAGCGAGGCGATGGCCAAGGCATGACGAGATGTAGTCAGCGCAAAGGTTGAAATGCAACTGACATCCTTAGCGACTGAACTACAGTATAAGGCAGGATCAATAGCACGGGGTTTTATTGTTTTTGTTCTTTTTGGATGCCCTAGAAGGAAGACTAAGAGGCGAAACGCGTTGTGGTTTGTCTGGGACTCATTTGTCCCCGTTTCTTGGGCGGTTGATGACAATTTATTTATGATGAAGATGGGTCAGCATCCGAATACTCCACCATTTGTTTCAATTGCATTCCCGGAAAGATAACGGCCCCCAGAGCAGCAATCATTCACGACACAGAGGATGTAGCCACACAACCATTAAATCTGAACATCAGAACCACGAAACTGTTGCCTATCAGTGTCTTTAATTCATAGATTTGACTTACGGAGTCTGTCAGAACTACTCTATATAAATGTTTTTATGGTGCCAGCCGACTAGTCGACCTACGGACGCTCGGAAAGCCTTCAAGCCACCTCTAAAAGGTTACTAGGGCACTATATACATGACGTCAGGACACACGAGCGAACTACTGTAGCTGACCCTGAAGACAGTCAAAAAAACACGAGGACTCAGCCTGGCCAGGACTTCCAACAGTCGACAGCACAGTCTGTCTATGTTCTCCGGATCATGCCGTGCGAAGACAAAATACTATGCAGCGTGACCTGAAGTTTTTGCAGGCCACAGTCACGCCTGCTGTGCAGCTGACCAAACGTCAAGAACAAAACGACCACTAGTCTGTCAGGCCTGCAACACATTTAAGCCCTGAGGACTTACTGCCAGCCTGATCGTGGTGGGGGGGGGAGGTGGGGGGGGAAACGTCAAGTGAACACGAAACCTTGTGCAGCGCTGAACTGACTTCAAGAGCTCACGATGTCTCCGCACGGTGTCTGAATGACCGTCAGAGCTGGGATTTGTTGGGGGCCACCGGCCGAATATCGGTCTGACCGTAAGACTACAAGACTTCCTTCGTCAGTATGACCCCAGACCGCTCCAAGGCCACCAGCCGGACACCCCACCCCCCTCAACCCCCCCACACACCCCACACACCCCCCCTTGCCAGTTTGAGTATCTGATGTCGGAGAAGATAAACTTTCATGTCAACAGCCCGCGAGATAAATGACGCAACGTAGCTTACTCCAAGACTGTGCCACGTCATGGGTCTGAGTTCGCTTTTTAGAGCAGGACCGAGAATGCTCGCTCCTCACTTCTAGCTTCTGTGCCTTGAGGCCTTATTAGAGCCCCACAATTAATCTTGCTGTCACTGGCCGCGATTCCTGACACTGAATTACAGAAGTTATCGCGAGTGCTCTTTGCGAAATGCCGCTACCTGATCATTGCACGCGGACGACTCGTTGCAAAACGTCACCTCGAGGTCAGTATCAGAGAGAATAATCTTGTATCTCCAGTCTGTCTTCCGTTTTACCACGGCTATTGTATAAAGTCAATGTACCCTTGCGTCGAGTATAGTACAGAACACCACACTACAATAACTCCCTAACTAATACGGACACAATACAGTGCGCCGTTAATTATAATACAACGATCAAAATACTTTATCGACAGAATTCTAACGGTCCGCATACATAACCCATTTGTGCAACTCAAAGTAAAAGAATAGACTTAATGAAAAAATCCATTCTCGTGAACAGATCTTAAACAGCCTTTTGTTGATATACAAACATTTATAAGCAGAAGCAACAAGGAAATGCACATCTACCTACCTTATATCTATCGGTGCGAGCGATCCTCTGATCTAGATACACACACATACACCACATACCATATACAGAAAAAGAGCAATACCGATCACACACACACACACACACACACAACACACACGCACAGCACGCCGCACCAACACACACGCACGCACCGCACGCACACACACACACACAGAAAAAGAGCACAGAAGAGAGAGACGAGAGAATCGAGAGAGGGGAGAGAGAGGAGAGAGAGAAGAGAGGGAGAGAGCGAGCTGAGAGAGAGAAGGGAGAGGGACGGAGAGGCGGAAAGAGATGAGGAGGAGGAGGAGAAGGAGAGAGGGGAGGAGGCAGACTGCAGCATGTTATGACAGGAAGGACAGGAGGAGCTAAATAGGAGGAGGAGAGGAGATTGTGGACCCCACTGCATTAACAGGAAGAAAAATCAAAAAGAAAACAGAACAAAACAAAACAAAACAAAAAAGGTGCAGAGAAAAGTGCTGACGACAAGTGAGCCGCCATATTCGGATAGAACAAAAAAAATCATACGTATGCTACAGGCGACATGAATAAAACTTGGTTTGAATGCAGGCCTACTTCAACACCACTCGTCGGCGAACAGCTCTCACTTCGCCCTGTCGTTTTCCCCTCTTCTTTAAAGACCCTCCGTCCTTCCTTCTTTCTATCACTTTCAGTCCAGTTGGCTTCACGTGCTATGCTAAGTCACCGTTTTGTAGTGCTGTGCGTGTGTTTGTCGTTTGTTTTTGTTTGTGGTATTTTTGTTTGTTTACACTCGGCTTTTTTTCTACATTGTTCTGCAAGATGTGTAAATAGAACATAACAATGCAAACACGCACAACTGTTCACAGAATTCTGACATAACATTACATGTGTTGTACACTTCAACAGCTACAAAGTAATTTTTTATGGTATGTACAGAACAGTACAAATCATATTCGCTTGCCACATTTGCATCGGAATACCTTTTTTCGATAGCCACATAAGCAGTGTATGGAGAGGAGAGAGAGAGAGAGAGAGAGAGAGAGAGAGAGAGAGGTGGGGACAGACAGACAGACAGACAGAGACACAGACGAGAGAGACAGACAGACTGACTGACAGAAACAAACAAGCGTAACGAGAGAGAAGCGATGACTGACATAATGAGCTGGAATTCGGCCTACATAATTATGTAATGCCAGCAAAATACATTGCTGGCAACTGCTGCTGTGAAAAAAATGATGAACAACACTAAAGCACCTCATTAGCTTTAACAAAGCGTCACTTACGATGAGCAGCAAACTAACAGCGCTTGCCAGTGGAGCAAGTTTCTCCGTGCGTACTTACCATAATGAAGTCTTCGATTTCTTTTCTTCAACCACCACAGTTCATGACTGCACCATAGAAACATTATCAAACTACGAATTACAATGAATATAATGTCACATTCGATTTCATTCAAAACGCCTACCTTGCGCAGAAGAGACCAAAGCTAAATGACAAACTTGTTCATTTTCATTGTCCTGTTTGCTTGTGTCTTGCCTGAAGAAGACCTAAGAGGTCGAAACGCGGTCCTGTTTTCTCTCCTGTGTGACTCGTTTTTCCACGTTTCCCTGGCGGTTCGCCAATGTCTATTTAAGATTTGTTATGAATTAACCTTTTAAAAGTAACTATTATGACTCCACTGAACAACGTGGGCAAACGAATCACAAGACAAAACACAACGTGTTTCGACATCTTAGGCCTTCTTCAGGCAAGATAAACGGCGCTCAGGACATCTTGTGCCGAATTCGACGAAGTGATTGTTCGTTCTTCATTTTCGTTGTCCTGCATGTTGATTATCTTGCCTGAAGAAGGCCTGTGAGATCAAAATGCGTCGCGTTTAGTCTTGTGATTCGTTTGTCCCCGTTGTTCGGTGGAGTCGTAATAACTACTTTTAAAATTTGTGCGCATCTCCGCCTGCAGTCGCCTCACTTTGCAGGTTTGTAATTTTAATCTGCTGTCTAATCCGTGCTCTTCTTTTCAACATGGGAAGCTTTATATTCAGCTGGATAGAATAGGAAAATAAATGGTCTCGTAGATTCTTACTGAAACGATTAGCATCACAGGCAAATCAAATGGGAAAATAAAACAGGAAAAAGCACACCTAGGTTTAAGAATGCAGAAAATCAAAATATATTTCAAAGGGGGGGGGGGGGGGGGGGGGGGGGGGGGGGGGGGGGGGGGGGAGGGGGGGGGGGGGGGAGGGGGGGGGGGGGGACAGGAGGGGCGTTTTAAAGGCATTTAAAGTTGAAACAGCTATTTTCTCAAAAACGTAATCGGTTTTGAATGTAACAGTAACTTATTTGCAAACACTGAAACACACACACACACACACACCACACACACACACAAACAACGCACGATGCGCGCGCACACACAAATAGATAGATAGGTCGATAGATAGATAGATAGATAGATAGATATTGATGCAGATAGATACATAGATAGATAGAGAAAGAGAGATAGATGCCATCGTTTACCTGCCCTTCCCTCATTTACAGAGAGACCCACCTTTCGACAACGACCTGTTTCTCATTGCTCAGTCTCCTGTTCATATTCCTCGACTCAGCTGCCCTACCGGTTCTACTTCAATCAAACAATCAGCAACACTGAAAAGTCCCGTCCGTTAGCACGATCAACCATGGGGGTTATAAAACCCGCCATCACCACCACGACTTAACCACTTGAGAACACTGAGACCGTGGCTGCCAGCTGATACATTAAACCAACACAAACCATTGTGGTGTGGAGCGAAGGAGAGAGAGAGAGAGCGAAGTAGGCGTAAAACCCACGGAGCGGGTAGAGAACGTGGCGAGCCGTCTAATACCTGCAGGTTAGTTAAATAACCAGGAGAGTGGGGAGGGGGGGGGGGGGGGGGTGGGGGGGGCGGAGGAGGCGGAGGAGGCGGGAGCACAGGGGGGGGGGGGGGATGGGAGAAAAAGAGGGAGTGGGGTAGAAGGCAGGAGCTCGGGAGATGGGAGGAGAGAGAGAGAGAGAGAGGGGGGGGGGGGGAGAGGGGGAAGGGGGCAGACAATGAGGTGCGAGGGCAGATTACTGCAGCTTGCTCTGATTGTTTGTCCAATTCCTGGACTGCGCACACCACGCTGGCCGAGGAGGTCAGCAGCGCTGGGGGAAAGGGAGGGTGTGGGGTTGTGTGACCTCCTCTCTCTCTCTCTCTCTCTCTCTCTCTCTCTCTCTCTCTCTCTCTCTGGGGACAGAAGTTATGTATATGTGTGAATGTGTGAGCACGCGAATACGCACGCGCGCGTTGGGGATGGGGGTGGGGGGTGGGTGAGTGAGGATGGTGAGTGTGTGGGTATGTGTGTGTGTGTGTGTGTGTGTTTGTGTGGTGTTATCAGCCGGTCAGACCAGTGGCAATGAATGTCGAATAATTATCTAACCCCCTCAAAAAAAAAAAAAAAAAAAGAATTTCATGAGTGTTTTGTAGTGCTCCCTTTCCTCCTAATCTTTTTCTTTCAAATATGAAACAGGATTGTAGGGGAGAGATAAATAGTGTAAAAGAGAGGCGCAGTGTTGTCAAAGCCCAGCTTAGCACACAGGGTCCTTTGACAGCAGCCAGGGTGACTCAACCACTGCATAATGCTGTCCTTGAAGCGAACAACACCAGGCCACGTTCAGGACGCCTGCCACTCAGCTCATCACCCCTAGATTTTATCACCGTTTTAAGCACCCCTCCATAAACATAACGGTGCGGCCAAAAAAAAAGCAAATCGCACAGAGAGCCATACATCCGATCCACACTTCAGAATAAACAGATTTTGTCATTCTATACAATGTTTACAGATTTGTTACGTAGTCGTCGGATTATTGGAAGAAAGCTGGCGTTTTAATGAAAACCAATGCCACATGAGAAAAAAACAAACAAGAAACATACATACATACGTGAATTGTTCAAGAAGACAGAAAAAGTAGTGGTGAATTGTGCAGAAAGTTACTTTTTTTCGGTAGGTTGGCTGACTGGTTTTGTGTTGTTGTTGTAGTTGCTTTTGTTGTTTGTTTCGTTTGTTTATTTCAAAGCAGTCAAAAAAAGAGAGACAGGAAAGAGGGAAACAGCCCACCCACCATGGCGAAGCGATTAGCGTCGTGGACTGTCGGCTGTGGGGTCATGGATTCGATTCCCTCCGGAGCCATTTGTATGTAGGATTTTTCTCCCTATCGGCTTCTACCCAGATTTGAACTTGCTACGTGCTCAGTTGGGAAGACTGGGGACACACCGGCGGAGCCTCAGCCATTCGATGGACGCGCCTCTGACAGTGTCGCTCAAATTTTCCTGATCAACACACTGCAGGCGTATGTATTTAGACTAGTCCGCACGCAGTCCGCGCCATGGGGATATGGTCATCTATCATGGGGACATAAACCCACCCGCTCCGCCAGTTTATCCAGTAGAAACAGCAGAATTGTGACAATCTGATAATACATTCAAAAGAACACATACTGTTTTATATAATGAGAGAGAGAGAGAGAGAGAGAGAGATGAGAGAGAGAGGAGAGAGAGAGAGAGAGAGAGAGAGAGAGAGAGAGAGAGTTCTGCGCACAGCTACAGACCGAGTGACTGCGAGGCCAATGGATGTCGTTATCTAAAAACCCCCTTACAGCCTCGTCTCCAGTCCACGAAGCTGGAGACAGTTGGGTGCCAGCAAGTCACGGCCTGACACACAGATCGGTCAGCTGGTTAATGGTTCTTGCCGGCTTGAACCCCAAGACCCCTGCTTCCTGATGGTGGGAGGGGCTGGGAGGCTGTGAAGCAATGAGGGATGGGGTGAGGAAGGATTAATACAGCTCGCTCTCACTGCCTCACATTGCCCTCGGTTTGTCGATGTCATCAGGGGTCTGTGTCAGCATCACCTTTGGCTGATTTGGGAGACAGTCAGATAGTGTGGGATGGTGCCTGTCTCTGGGGAGGTGTGTGTGTGTGTGTGTGTGTGTGTGTGTGTGTGTGTGTGTTGTGTGTGTGTGTGTGTGTGTGTGTGTGTGTGTGTGTGTGTGTGTGTGTGTAAACAGACAGAGTGAGAGAGAGAGAGAGAGAGAGAGAGGAGAGAGAGAGAGAGAGGAGGAGACAGTGACAGACAGAGAGTGAGAGAGTGAGATAGTGAGAGAGAGAGAGAGTGAGAGAGAGAGAGAGAGTGTGTGCGTGTGTGTGTGAAAGAGAGAGATAGAGAGGGGGAGAGAAAGAGAGAGAGAGAGAGTGTGTGTGTGTGGTGTGTGTGTGTGTGTGTGTGTGTGTGTGGTGTGGGTGTGTGTGTGTGTGTAAACATGTATGTAACAGTGCACGCGCACGTCTGTGTGCGAGTGTGTGTGCGAGTGCATACAAATTATGCACCTGTGACATCTCTGCATATTTATGTATGCATGTATGTATGTATGAATGTGTGTGTGTGTGTGTGTGTGTGTGTGTGTGTGTGTGTGTGTGTGTGTGTGTGTGGTGTGGTGTGTGACAGACAAACAGAGAGTGAGAGAGAGAGAGAGAGTGACAGACAGACAGAGAGTGAGAGAGTGAGATAGTGAGTGTGAGAGAGAGAGAGAGAGTGTTTGTGGTGTGTGTGTGTGTGTGTGGTGTGTGTGTTGTGTGTGTGTGTGTGTGTGTGTGTGTGTGAAAGAGAGAGATAGAGAGGGGGAGTGAAAGAGAGAGAGAGTGTATGTGTGTGTTTGTGTGTGTGTAAACATGTATGTAAGAGTGCACGCGCACGTCTATGTGCGAGTGTGTGTGCGAGTGCATACAAAATTATGCACCTGTGACACCTCCGCATATTTATGTATGTGTGTGGTGTGTGTGGTGTGGTGTGTGTGTGTGTGTGTGTGTGTGTGTGTGTGTGTGTGTGGTGTGTGGTGTGTAATCTGTAGTAGTAACCAATTTTCTGCTGCACTTTTTTTGAGGAGAAAAATACTATTACAAAAACATAATGATCTAAAACCTTGAAACTGAGCTGATATTTCACGCATTTCCACTTTTCTTTTTTTGTGAACTAATAGTCTTCTTCAGATACAATCAAAACGGGGGGGCATACGGAATCCATAGTGAGCTTGCACTGTGTACTGTCAGCAATAAAAACGAAAAAAAAACTAACAAAAAATCAGTAAACA